>MCJB01050430.1:80047-144882 GCA_002018475.1 Nicotiana obtusifolia
CCCGGGTCAAACTTATTTTCTCACCTTTATTATTCTACTTACTGTCTTTCTCTTACTTTATTTTATTTTTATCCAATTCATTACCGTGGTCTTTTTCTCTTCTTAGTGATAGCTTTTCTTCCCCCTCCCCCCAAAACCCAGCCTTTGAAGTTCTCATTTTGGAAGCTCAATTTGAGTGATAAAATTTGGACATTTGGGTTATTATTTTGCTCCACCCATTTCAAAGTGATTTAGCAGTTTCATGTTTTAATCATTTTCTTTTTTGTATTTTTTTTCTTTTTTCTTTGTCTTTGCCATATTTTGGTGGGTGAGCTTTTTGGAGTTAAAATATCAATCTAATAATGATTGAATCGAAGCTTGAATTGAAATTTGAGTCATAAAATTAAACTAATAGTCGAGACTCATTTTTGTGATGACCCGATAGGTCATTTTGAGTATTAGCCCTTAATTTCGTATTTCGAAACCTTCTTTAGCTTCGTTTGATATTTTTTTAATTTGCGTGCATGGTTCGTATCGCTATTTGAAAAGCTTTTATGTGAAAATTTGAAGAAAATATAATTTTTGACTTTGAAAACAACTTGAGTTGACCACGATCAATATTTTATGAAAACGACATCAGATCAGTGTTTTGACAATTCGGGAGATCCGTATCGTGATTTTGGACCTGGACGTATGCCTAGAATTAAATTGGAGTTCCCTAAATTGATTTGACTCATTGTGCTGAAAACTTGTATTTTGAAAGTTTACAAATTTTCTAAGTTTGACCGTGAGTTTACGTCATAGTTAACCGGTTCGAATTTTGATGTTGAAACTTGGAATAGGTGTGTACCGCTATTTGATACTTGTCTGCAAAATTTGGTGCAATTAGAAATTTTATTTTACATGATTCAGACGCTTAGATGTGATTCTAGAGTTCTTGAGTTTTACTTTGAAATTTCATTCGTTTTAAGGATTGATTTGTAGATTTAGATGTTATTTTTGTGATTTGATTGCGCGAGCAAGTTCGTATGATGTTATTACACTTGTATGTCAGAAATTCTTTTTTCCGAGGGATAGGGAGTTTTTTCAATTAAAATGATACTAATCCAAATAAGATTATTTTATTTATTTGAGAGTCGCCACTTGGAATATTTATTATGGTGTCCCAAGTCACCGGATTATTTTAAAATCCCAAATCAAGGAAATTTGACTATGTTTTAAAGTCCGCAAAAACCAGAAGACCGGGTAAGGAATTCTGTTAACTCGGAAGAAGGTGTTAGGCATTCCCGGGTTCTGTAGTTTAGCATGGTCACTTTTAATCATACATGGCTTAATTTGTTATTACGTATTTTAAAAAACCTATGTGTATTTTACCTTTTACCGTCTATAATTTATGGCGTTATGGATTTACTTTGAAACGGATCACATGTGCGTAAATCCGTTTTATTTAGTGCGCTAAAATCATGTCACGCGTATGTGTAGCCAATTAATCACGCTTTATTTATTGTCAAGATTGTTCGGCCAAAGTCGCACGAATGCGTACCTTGATTTATTTTGGGAGTCATGATTATGTCACATGAACGTGTACACAATCACGATAGTAAATTAAGTGCGCACCTAAAGCAGACTACGGATGTTCAAGGCTATTAGGTTAGCTATTGTTAGAGGTCGATGTGGAAATCCATGATTATGAGATGAAGGACGACGGACAATAGATATAATTAGCTAAACTATGTTGGAGTTGTTAGTTGATTTCTAAGGCTAGCCCATTTAAAGATTATTCGACATTGACGGAAGATAGTGAGTTAAGGATGAACTAAAATTGATCAACAAAAAGTCAAGTAATACTCTTTTCCAACTTAATGGAATCATGGTGAATCAAACAAGAGGGGTGAATGGGTCAAGGTGATAGGCCCAATATAGAAACCTACATGTGAGCAGTAGTGTGTCCAAGTGGACTCTACATCACTGGATAACAATACTAGGTTTCGAACCCACTCTAAATTCAAGCCCAATAGCTAGGCTCGTATCAAAGTAAGATCACAACCTCAACTACAATTACAACAAGCTGATTTTCTAAAATAATCCCTAATTTCCAGAATAATTAAAAAAACAAGTTTATTTGTAATTTGAATAAACAAACAGGAGTATAGATTATTTTACAATCAAAATAAATTCGACGTCATATTTACAATTATGTTCGAAATGCAAGTAACTAAAATTTAACAATTATAGCGAGTGTATGACGTGATGTCTTGATCAAAACGCATTCCTATCCACACTAAATGCCATAACATCAACAAAGACAAATTATCTCTCCATTTGAATATGGGATTTGTAGCGACCTCAAATGCTCCTATAATTTCGTTTAGAATTTTTAAATGGCTTCACATTGAGCTAGGGAGCCAAAAATATTTAAACAAATCTTTTAAACAAGCAAAACACAAGTACTCAATTTATGGAATGAATTCATTACATCAACAATAAACATGCGTGAAAACTTTACAAAAGAAAAACTATCATCTCCAACATTCTAGATTTCCAGTTTCCTAAATAGTAGATTCGCATTATTCCTGCCCTTCACACGCTTCTCAATTAAATCTCACATCCCGAATCATTTCATTCGATTTAACAATAAGCAAATAAATCTTTATATCACCTATAACATGATATATACAGTATATTCAACTTATAACTCAAAGAACTACATTCCAAACAATAATCAAACAGACACAACTTGAAGATTTTTCAAACAAATTTGCAACACTGAAACACAACAAAGCAGTCAAAAGGGTTTGGGGATTTAGGGCGGCTAGGGTTTAGAGGGATTGAGGAAGATGGAGAATGAGGGGTCTGTTTGGCTTTTTGGGGTTGGTTCAAATAGTTAAAAGGGAAGGGGGTGGTTAGTTGCGAGCCGTTCGATCTAGGATGATCAAGGTTGGGGATTGAGAGGGGCAAAAACGGTGTCGTTTTGCTTTCAAGGGGGGACTGGAGTGATTCAGGAATGGGTTGGAGCGGATTTTGTAGAGCTTGGGTCACTGAAATTATTTTTTGGCCCAATTCGAAGTAAAACCAAACAAACTCCCTATTCTTTTCCTTTTTTTTTTTTTTGATTTCAAATTCTAAAAAGATTAATTAGAATCCTAAATTAAATCCTAACTTAAATCTAATTTGCAAAATTAACCCTATTTACCTATTTTCTTACAATTAACTAATTTAATCAACTAAACATGCATGTAACGTTACTAATGTATTTTGTTATGATTTTCATGTATTACTTCTATAAATTAATGAGTAATTAATTCCTAAAATGCAATTAAACCTAAAATGTCATGAAATGAAGATTTAAAAATTTTTATGGTATTTTTTATGATTTTAAGATATTAAATATGCACAAAAATAGAAATAAATGCAAACAAACAATTAAAAAGAAATTCCTAGAAATTCTATAAAATCAAAAACAATTCGAAAATTTACTTTTATAGATTTTGTAGGAGTATTTTCGTAGAGCAAAAATTTAGAACATGAAGAGTTTTCGGGCAAAGATAAAGTGAGCAATTATGATCAATTTTTGCCCGTTTGACACTCCATTTGGAAGCGTTTCAAAAAGTTTGACCGAACCTTGCTTCGGAGGTTGCCGACATATCCTTGTCTATAAAGGAATCAAGTCAATGTAGTTCTGCGAATTTTGGTAGCTCAGACTACCATGAAGCTATGATTTTACTGTTGCTGCTGCTGTTACTACCTGCTAAACTCCTTATTATACCAAAATCAAGACGCAATAGAAACTGAACAAGCTTATTAGCTATGAGTTACAAGATTCCTATCTATGAGTCTTCTGAAACTTGATCTTGAGTCTTGACTGGTTCTTCATGCAGACTATAATCTGAATCTTGATGCTTGCTACCTGCCGGTTCTAGTTCATCCTTCTATGACCTTTCTGATCAAAACAGGACGTGCAATGCTCGTAATTTCATTCGTGTCTCGAGCAGTCCACATCTTTTCATCAGCTTCTGCATTTTGAATTCACTTCTTTTTCCTTTCTTTTTTTTTAAATCTGGATCGAGACTCCTTCTTTTGGTCATCTCGAACCCTACGCATCGATGTAAAACCTGCTTAGACACCAAAAAAAACAAACGAATAAAATTTTTCTGTGCTAGTTTTCACTAGGAAATTTTGTAAGTTATTTGTAACAAAAATCTATACAACTTCATTATTGAAAGCAATGAAAGGTCGGGATTGTTGTACCCTGGGAAAACAGAGACTAGGGAGTGGAGACCTTATGCCAAAATAAAATCAACTCGGGAGTAGAGACCCTATGTTGGAAAAGCGACTAGGGAGTGGAGACCCTATGTCTAAAATAAAATCAACTAGGGAGTGGAGACCCTATGTTGGAAAAGCTACTAGGGAGTGGAGACCCTATGTCTAAAATAAAATCAACTAGGAAGTAGAGTACCCTATGTCTAAAATTAAAATCAACTAGGGAGTAGAGACTCTATATTGGAAAAGCGACTAGGAAGTGGAGACCCTATGCCTAAAAATAAAATCAACAAGGGAGTGGAGACCCTATGTTGGAAAAGCGACTAGGGAATGGAGACCCTATGTCTAAATAAAATAAAATAAGGAGTGGAGACCCTATGTTGGAAAATGCAGCGAGGGATTGGAGACCCTATACTCCCATGACTTTGAACTTTCTTTTTATTTTATTTTTTTATTTTTCTATTTAGATAATGAGTAAAAATGCGGGAAAGAAATTGGAGAAGACTTCCCTTTTGAAGTTGTTGCTTTTGCAGAGCTGTTTCTAGCTCCTGTGTGGTTTCTTTCTTCTTTTTTTTTTTTTGGGTTGCACCTGCTTCTTGCAAGGATGCTTTTGGATTGCACCTGTTTCCTATTTTTTCAAACAAAGAATAATTGTTAGTTTTAAAACGGTGGTTGGTCTTGCGGCCTTGAGTGTTTCAGTATCTTGATCCTGGCCCGTCTTTTTTTTATGATGATTCAACTTGCCACTAGTTGTTTCCTAAATACCATTTGCATTTTTGGCCCCAGAGAGCCTTTTACTTTTCAATCTTTTACATGATGGTTGATCACATGGGAATTAACCTTTTCAACTTTATTTTGCCTTTGTTGCATTTCATTTTTGACTTCTTTCCTCCAATACTTTTTATTTTAGAGCATTGGGGAACCTTTAGCTTTTCAAACTTTGCCAAATGGTTAGCCACTTGGGACTTTATTTGATTTCCTCTTTTCGAGAGTTTTTGATTTTAAAGCATCAGCCGCCATGGCCAGTCGGGTAGACTTGATGCCCCTGCCACGGCTGGGTGCCTCTTTTTTACATATTAGCTTGTATCAAACGAGAGCCCTGTAAATCAGTCTTTCCATCCCTTCTTTGCCTTAGTTTTGGGATAGATTTAGATCGAAAGGGATTCAAAGAAAAACAAACAATGGAATGAACAATGAATTTAGACGAGAGGTATCCCTTTTGGGGAAAGGGAAAAAAGGACTTATCTGGAGTACCTGCGGACTTCAATGAACATGACATGCCTTTGGACTGGATGCCTAATCTGTGTAAACCGTTCGGCTCTCAAAAATTCATCACAATGTTTGCGTCGAAATCGAGAAACCTTTCCTAGGACTATCAATACCAATGGCTGTGAAGATCCTCTTTTCAATAAGTAGTGCCCTTTGTAGGTTTTCACCAGCTGACCTCTCTCATTTATCTTCTCACCATCGCCTTATAGTGCCCTTTGCAGGTTTTCAGTAACAAGACTCTCTCATTTTTATTTTTTCTGCTCGCCATCACCCTATGGTGCTCGTGAGGGTTTTCACCAATAAGACTTTCTCATTTGGTGGCATCAGATCCAATTGACAGTGTCCTCCAATTCTTGAACATTCTCGTTTATTGATCGGAAGGACTTGAAAAGGATTTGGGTAAAAAAGATTTTGATTGCATTACAACGTTGGAACCTTTCAGGCAAAACCATCGCCGAACCATTGTAATATCTACCCCAGTTTCAACTTTTGGGGAAATGAGGATTTTTATTTTGGTGTGACTGAACCCCAAAGAGAGGCTGCCTATGTATCCTTTCTGAATAAAGTCAAACGTAGTTCAAGTAACTTTGTTTTTTATTTTCTTTTGTTTTTCTTTTATTTTGTTTCTTTGTTTCTTTCTTTTTTTCATTTTAATTCTTCTTTTTTTATTTTAAATAATAACTTCCAGTTCCCAAGGAGGATAATCAAAGGGTTGGTAGTGTTAGGATAAAGGAAAAGAAAGTCTTTGTCATCCCAATCGGAGCATGTTAATGTTGTGAAAACGGGTCAAACATAGTACCTTTTAACCACATCTGCAATGACAGCTGTCTCTGGATCATTTCCTTCGATGTCTCCCAAATACAACACTCTTTTCAGCAACACTCTTCTTATAATGTACAGAGCTTTCCAATTTGGAGCAAATTTTCCTTTAGCTTCTTCATGATGCGGGATCGTCTTAGAGAGTTTCCCCACTTCAAATTTTTTGGGCCGCACTTTCTTGTTGTAGGCACGAGCCATTCTTTGTTGGTAAAACTGCCCGTCGCAAACTCGGCCATCCACTTTTCATCAATAATAGTTAACTGTTCCAACCGGGTTTTGACCCATTCATCATCCTCGATCTCGGCTTCAACAATGATCCAAAGAGAGGAATCTCAACTTCTGCAGGTATTACGACTTTAGTGCCGTAATCCAATAAGTAGGGCGTGGCCCCAACTAATGTGCGCACGGTTGTGCGATATCCCAATAGCGCAAGTAGCAACTAATCATGCCATTTTCTGGAGCCCTGAATCATTTTCCTAAGGATTTTCTTGATGTTCTTGTTTGCAGCTTCAACTACGCCTTTAGCTTTGGGTCGATAATGGGTAGAATTACGATGCGTAATATTAAATTGTTCACACACGTCCCTCATCAAGTGGCTGTTCAGATTTGCAGCATTGTCTATAATGATTAGGAGTACTAGAATGACAAATAATTTTGGAATGCACAAAGTCCACCACTTCTTTCTTAGTAACGGATTTGAAAGTGATTGCCTCGACCCACTTTGTGAAATAATCAATGGCAACTAGGATTAATCTGTGCCCATTTGAAGCTTTTGGCTCGATTGGCCCAATAACATCCATGCCCCAAGAGACGCACGGCCAAGGAGCTGACATAGCATGTAACACTGAAGGCGGTGCGTGAATCAGGTCACCGTGTATCTGGCACTGATGGCACTTCTAGACAAAACTAAAATAATCCTTTTCCATGGTCATCCAATAATAACCTTCCCAAAGGATTTTCTTTGCAAGGACATACCCGTTCATGTGAGGCCCACATACTACCGAATGCACTTCATTCATGATCTTTTCGGCTACTCGGAATCTATGCACCTCAAGAGGTTCACATCTGGGGTTCTTTTGTATAGGACTTCTCCACTAAAAAAGAAACAGCTTGCAAGCCTTCTGATAGTTCTCTTTTGATCTCCACTGACCTGCTCGGGATATTCTTTTATTTTCAGAAACCTTTTGATATCATGATACCAAGGCTGAACATTGGGGTCCATTTCCATTGCATTATAATAACCATGCATTTCTCGAACTTGGATTTCCAGCGGGTCAATATGAATATTACCCGGGTACGCAGCATTGAGGCCAAAGTAGCTAGTGCCTCAGCTAGTTCATTGTGGAATCGAGGAATATACCTGAACTCGACGGACATGAACCGTTTGCTAGGATCTTCCACATGTTGCTTGTACGGGGTGAGTTTGATATCTCGAGTTTCCCTTTAACCCTGGGTTTGCCGAATGATTAAATCAGAATCCCCCATGATTAATAATTCCTCTATATCCAGATCAACTGCCATATTCATGCCCATGATGCAGGCTTCATACTCGGCAGTGTTGTTTCTACAGAAGAACTAAAGGCGAGCTGTGGCCGGATAGTGTTGATCTGTGGGTGAAATCAGAATTGCTCCGATCCCGACACCTTTTGCATTTACAACTCCATCAAAGAACATTTTCCAAGCATTGGTGTTCTCTGGAATTACTTCAATTGAGTTCACTTCCTCATCTGGAAAATAAGTGCTTAGGGGTTGGTATTCATCATCGACCGGGTTTTCCGCTAGATGATCCGCCAAGGCTTGGGCTTTCATCGCCGTGCGAGTGACATAGACTATGTTGAACTCGGGCAGGATTTGCCATTTTGATAACCTTCCCGTGGGCATCGGCTTCTGGAATATATATTTCAAAGGATCCATCCTGGTTAGGAGATATGTGGTATAAGCCAGCAGATAATCTCTGAGCTTCTAGGCGACTCAAGTTAAGGTGCAACAAGTTCTTTCTAAGAAAGTGTATTTGGCTTCATAACTAGTGAACTTGTTGCTCAGACAGTATATGGCTTGTTCTCTCTTCCCGGTCACATTGTGTTGCCCCAAGACACTGCCGAAAGAATTTTTCAAGACTATCAGGTACAAGAACAAAGGTCTTCCTGGCTCGGGTGGAACCAGAACTGGCGGGTTTGACAAATATTTTTTGATTTTATCAAAAGCTTCTTGACACTCATCTGTCCATTTGATCGCCGCGTCTTTCTTTAAAAGTTTGAATATGGGCTCACAAGTGGTAGTGAGCTGATCGATGAATCTGCTGACATAATTCAATCCCCCTAGCAGAATCATGACCTCTTTCTTGCTCTTCGGAGGTGGAAAATCCCGAATAGACTTTATCTTTGTTGGATCTGACTCGATACCCCTCCAACTGACTATAAACCCCAGAAGCTTTCCAGATCGAACTCCAAATGCACAATTAGATGGGTTCAGTTTCAAGTCAAACCTGCGCAGACGCTCAAAGAATTTCCTCAGATCTCGCACATGGACTTCTTGCATTCTGGATTTAATGATCACATCATCCACATGCACCTCAATTTCCTGGTGCATCATGTCATGGAAGATGGTAGTCATAGCTCTCATGTAGGTTGCCCCGGCATTTTTTAGACCAAATGGCATGACCCTGTAACAGTAAGAGCCCAAGGTGTGGTGAATGCCGTCTTTTCTACATCTTCTTTGTCCATCAGAACCTGGTGATACCCAGTATAACAATCCACGAAATACTTTATCTCATGTTTAGCACAGTTGTCAACAAGGATGTGAATATTCGGCAGTGGAAAGTTGTCCTTGGGACTCGCTTTGTTCAAATCCCAGTAATCAACACACACTCGGGTTTCCCATCTTTTTTCGGCACTGGAGCCACATTAGCCAACCACGTGGTGTATCGGACCACTCGAATCACACCAGCTTTCAGTTGTTTGGTGACTTCTTCCTTGATCTTATCACTGATGTTCGTTTTGAACTTTCTTTGCTTCTGTTGAATGGGTGGATAACCAGGATAGGTAGGCAACTTATGTACCACCAAATCAACGCTCAGCCCTGGCATATCATCATGAGACCATGGAAATACGTCTTTAAATTCAAACAAAAGTTGGATCAAGGAGCACTTTTTGCCATTCTCTCCAATTGTTCAACAGAAGTATCAACATGGACATATGCTTCATTTAGTGTTTTCAGGAACACGTTCTAGTGTTCATCGGAACTCAGCAGCAGAGATAAGAGTGAGACCTGGGAAGGAGTCTCCTGGAGTTGATCAACTATTGCATAATCTGAAGTTTTCATCTTTCTGAAGAACTCTTCTGCTTCCTCATTGCTTTCAAGCTTCTTGGATGGAAACCGTTTATCCCTGTTCAGTTTGGACTTCTTTATCTCTTCTAGGCTATGGTACTTCCCAGACTGATTCATTTCATTCACTTCTCCCATGACCTTTTTCCCCTTGTATGTGACCACGGTTCTATTATAGTTCCAGGGGACTGCGGTAAGGATCTTTCATAGGACTCTATGGTGCACTACTGATAACAATGGGCTCAGTCAGCCTTGGTGAAATTACCGGCCCCTGCGCCACATAGGTCCCCTTTGGCACATACAATCTTGGCACATTCAACGTAGCCTTCCTTTCCTCGAATTTCCTGGGAGTGTTGAGGATGGGCTATTCTTTTCTCGGGCCTTAATAATATAGAGAACCACGTTCTTAAGAGGTGTTGTTCCAGTCTTTTTTTAGCAGCTTGAGGAACCGGAGTGACCTGCTTATCGATTTTGGCCTGTTTCACCACTGCTTTGCGTCTTGCCTCTGAATGGCGATGGGAATGATGGCCTTCAATGCTAGATGAAACTCCTCGTAACACAAATCATTCCAATGATCGGCCTATTATTGTGAGTCAGTAATGGATTATTGGTCATATTAAGGATCTCGTCGTCCCTTAGCACAATTCTTTTTTTTTCTATCAAGCTTTCAACCGCCCCAACAGTCTTCTGTATCATGGCCTTCTACTCCTGAATGGTAAGCACATCTAATTCTGGCCCTGTATGATGGGGACTCGGGACTCTGGCGGTTGGAAGGCACAGGTTGCAATAGACCCAGTTGGATTAACTTTTGAAGCAAACTGGAATAAGATTCACCTATAGGGGTGAAATTGGTTCTCCTGGGAGGCTCACGAGGGTGTGGATTATGTTGGTGTGTGTTTTGTGGTAGACGGGGATTATATTGAGCTTGGTAGGGATCGTTATTTCTGGGAGGTGGAGCTCAGGCTTGGTTGCAATGCTGTTGTGGCCGTGCGTAAGGCTGGACATTCATCACTGCATAGTGAGGTGGTGCCACGGCATAGGCTGCATCTTGGTGTGGATAATAGTGTTTTGGGGTTCTTGGTGACGTGTAAGAGTGATCGAATGATCGGTGGGGCCGTCTTGAACCTGAAGACATCATGGCTCCCTCCTCCCTCTTTTTATGGTTAGCCAAACCCCCTGAGCCGTTCTGGATGGCTTGGGAGGTAGCTTGCAAAGTAGCTTAACTCAATATCCGGCCGGTTTTCAGACCGTTCTCTACCATTTTCCTGATTGTGATTTCCTCAGCAAACGGTTTGCCCATAGCGGACAACATATTCTGAAAATAATTAGCCTCTTGGGCCTGTCAGGAAGACTGTAACCACTTTAGCCTAGTCCATATGTGGTTTTACTCTGGCAGCCTACTCGTGCCATTTGATAGCATACTCACAGAAACTTTCCGCGATTTTTTTCTTTAAGTTAGACAGGGAGTTTCTGTCCGTAGCTATGTCGACGTTGTACTGGAATTGTCTGACTAAATCTCGGGCTAAATCATCCCATATGTGCCAGTGGGAGATTTCCTGATCCATATACCATTCTGAGGCGATTCCTATCAGGCTTTCTCCGAAATAGGCCGTCAACAGCTCTTCTTCCCACCAGCCCCCCGCAGTTGATTGTAGTATCTTTTTAGATGAGTAATTGGATCTCCGTGCCCGTCATACTTCTCGAACTTTGGCATTTTGAAGCCGGCAGGTAGATGAACATTTGGGAACATGCACAAGTCTGAATAGGAGACACTTTTTTGGCCACTCATGCCTTGCATGTTTTTCAAGCTTTGTTTCAAGCTTCTCATCGTCCGAGCTATTTCTTCCTGCTCAGGGTTCCTAACTGCTCTTTCTTGTCTAATTGGGGACTCATATTGTGGTTGTTGAGCATATGAGTTTGAAGTAACATGAGTTATATCCGGCTGAAATTGCGGGCCCTGGAAGATAAATGTTGAAAGCTCAAAGCATGGCCTGGGCACGGTTGGTTGTGCCATGGTGAAGACCGGTGGTGCAGAGAACAACTTTGAAGGTGCTTCGGACAATGGTTCCTGGGGGCGAACCACAAAAGGCATACCGGTGAAAGATGATGTAGAAGGTTACCCCAATGGGACAAATGGGTTCTTCATGGGAATGTTGGTGGTTCCAATTGTCCTTGGGACCAGCTCGGGGAATCTGTGAATGGCACTTGGCGGTTCCCTACCGTTGGACCAGGCGTCCCACATTTCCAACATGCAGAGACATAGCATCTTGTTTTCTTCTGTAGTTGCCGACTCGGGTTGTGAAATAGCCAACTCAGGGTTGTCCTCAGTGTTAATGATGCGGAGATTGCTTTCTGAAGCCATTAGGATCTTTCCTTCGGATCTTGTAAAATAGGGGTGAGAAAGCATATTACCGACAAAACCAACCACCTGAATAAGACCTAGCTAATTTTCACACACAACACCCTTGTCAGTTTGAGACATTTAACAGATAGGGAATCGCACATTGGGGATGCAATGCACCTAAACAGTTTAACGTTTCTAAATTTTTTTGCCACGGCTGCATGTTTCATCCCGGCTTCACTATCTATTCTATTCTGTAGCTTTTTTCTTTTATTCATTCACTTCATATCTTAATTTCTTTTTCTTTCTCTTTTTTTGGTTTTCGGTCTTTCATTTTTATCGCACTTTTCTTCCTTTTCTCCTCAATTTTCTCTCTTTCATTGATTTTCTCTTAGATTAATTAGGGCTATGATCGCATCCGATGGGAATTGCCTACGTATCATGACGTCGCATGAATCAGACCATTACGTAGTTTAGGGCAATAAATGTAAAACGAAAGAAAAGAAAACTTTTTGGGTTTTTTCAAAATTTCATTAATAAAATCTTTTTGGTTTTTCCATTACAAAGACTCGGAGATATTGATGACTAAAAAGGGAAACATACAGACTCAAAAATAACAAACAGACTCGACATGGAAGAAAGGACGAACAAACTCGAGAAAAAGTAAAATAAAGACTCAAAGACTCAAAGACCAAAAAAATCCAAGAACATAGATGAGCCTCAAATGTTATTCCGGGAGCTCGAGTCGCTTCAACTGGTCTTAGCGCAGGCCTTCTTGTAAGCTCTTCCTGAAAGAGCTTGAGGTCGACCATGATCTGCCGAGCGAAAGATAGTACGGAGTGGAAGAACATAACTAGAGTCATATTTTCACACTCATGGCATTTCATTGTCGCATAGTCAGTTATTTCCTTAATTTCGAACTTGATAGCGCCTTTCTCCTGGAGCAATTGGCCAATCTGTTGCTCCCGAACTTCTACTATTTGCATGGCCTCGTTGTTTTGGTTTTGCAATTGCACCGCGCTTTCTTCCAATTGGTTAATCAGTGCATAGCAATGTTCTTTCTTGACCCTGAAGTCTTTCAGTTGTTGAGCCATCTTGTTTTCAACAACAGCCAACTCTTTCCTTAAGAGCGCGATTTCTCTAGCATAGCTTTGCTTCACCTGGCGGGCTAGCCTTGTTTGTTCTTCTACTTCTTTTCCCAGTTCGATTATCCTTGCATGAGCTATCGCCAAATCTTTCTCAGCCTTTTCTAGGTCGGCTGCATAATCGTGCACTTTTCGTCTTAGGTTGCTCATGATCATTTCAACCCTCTCACTCTTCACAGGCATTACAGCGGCTATCCTCATTTCCAGGAGTTGGGCTCGGAGTGCCTCGTTCTCACGGGTCAATCTTTTATTTTCTCTTTCGGCTTCTTGCGCTTGTAAGTCATTCTCAAATGTGAGGTTTCTCACCTTTTCTTCTAGGGCATGAATGGTTGCTTGATATCCCTTCTCCTTTTCTCCCCATGCCAACTGTTCTCGGATTTTATCATCAAAAGCCTAAATATGAGGCCTTTTGGTGGGCCTTTCAAGCTGCTCGGACTTTGGTTCATTATCAACGCAAGACCTTTTCTCAAACCATGTAGCATAACCTGGGTCCAACTCACCTCTTGCGGGATCTGGCACCTGGGTATCGTCTTTCAAGTACCAGCAGCCATTTCAAATTTGTTGGATTAAAGTCTTGGAGAGTGGAGCTTCCTGGTGTAGCTCAATCAATTGGACATTCAAATCTTCATCTTCGGGCACCACTTGGTACCTTCCCAGCTGTCTTAGAACTCTCTGTGGCACATACGGTTGGACACTTCTCAAACCCATCAATAACAAATAGCTTTTTGAAGCCGTCATGTGTATCACTTCCCTTACCGGGAGCCATCCCAAAGTCCATTCAATTTGACTTGCCTTTAATGATCTTAGATGGGATATCCACGCTTCAACCCCTTCTGGAGAATTGTAGTCTTTTACCCTTTCCTCGTAACCTTTGATGAAGTTGTTCTTGTTCGGGCTGTAACTCATGAATTTGGGGTGATGGCGGAGATGGTCAATAAACCACATTTCCAATTCAATATTGCACCCTTTGATGAACTTTGCCCCGGATTTACATAATGTCAAGGCTCGATAAATGTCCGACAACATAATTAGAGCAAACGTGTGATCTTCTTTAGTAGTGAGGACTTGCTCAATTCTGGCCATGCGGATATCAATTGTCCGTTCTTCATTTGGGAAGACCATAATTCCCAAAAACACCACTATGAAAGCAAAGCGACGATGAATTTGCTAGGTATCCTTGTTTTGCTTGTTGTTTAGGCTCTTTTCATGTATTTCAAACCTAGTTGACTGCCCAAACCTGGAATACATGAAGTAAAAGGAACAACATCCTTTGTTTACATTGTTTTTCCTGATTTGCTTACTGATATTCAGGAGATCAAAGAATCGGTGCACCAAAAGAGACCTTGGGAATATAAGTTGCTGATTTCTCAAGTCCCGGCTGAACCCAGAATATCCGACTCTTTCTTCAAAGTGGGAGTAAGCTCCGAGAAGCGAAAGATATTATGAACGGGATCCTAGAAAGTTACTAAGGCCTTAATCAGATCATCCCGCAGTTTGACTTTCATAATAGCTGTAAGACCGCCCAAAGGGTTTGTTACCCAATCCTGACCATCTTTATCTAAGTCGTACCACCACATTAGAAGTTGTAGTGGAGCCTGCTCTACAATCTTTAATGGCGGGTTCTGAACAGTGTTCATTTTGTAATTGTGGATGGTTAGGATTAGGGTTGACTCTAATTCAAAAGACAAACCAATGGACTCTTTTTGCATATCAAGCTTTCAATCTTCTAAAGAAAAATCAAAGGGAGGGTGGCTATTTATGCAATATTGGCCCTAAGGCCGGGGTGGCTATTTTTGCAACAATGGCCCCTTCACACTTTCAAATAAAGTTTGAGGCCTGGGAGGGGCACTTTATGGGAAAAGTGATGCCCTATTGACAGACATGTCCGTTCTTGCGAGAATAGCCCTTCGATAATTTTAAAGATATGCTGAGGCTATTCCGGTAAAAACGGCTCGGGACGCAACCGAAATGGGGTCAATTTACTCATTTGACCAAAACACTGGACACATTAATTAGTTTCATTATTTTTGCAAAAATAAGGCATAACCCTATGTAGGTTGTCTACGTATCTCACATCCGGTGAGAATCAGACCTGCGTAATTCGGTCAATTTTGACACAACAGGAAAACATGCTTTTTGAATATTCTGACCCATTTTGAAATGATTTTTTTTTCAATTTTTTTTTTCAAAATTTCAGTAGAGTTTCGAGATTTTTCCAAATATCGGGTTTTTCATAACCAGGAAAAGTTCTCTCTCTTACCTCACTCTTGGTTTTTCTCTTGATTTTCTTTCCCTAGCTGATCAACATGCAAGCCGAAACAAATAAATGCATAAATAACACGTAGGATGCATCAAAATGGTATTTTGTTTTTCGGGTACACCTGTCCTAGACGGACCCAACCCCTGTGTTAAGCCCCCAAAGTCAAATGCACGTGATGCTAACAAATGTTCCTACTAGGTATCCGGCATGAGGCTATGTTATTCTAGGTTTAAAAACTTGGGGGTATGTTCTAGACATGGCTTACCCAAGCGGACAGCTTGAGCCGAGGTGGGGGCAATGTACCGGGAGCACGAAAGTCTAACCGGCCTAGTTGCTGATCCAGCCTTGTTCTATTTGATATGACCTCTAACAAAAAAGTGGGCCACACGTACGTGTACGCCATAGTTTCAGAAGACTCGGAAGGGAGGTGTAAGAAGATAGTTTATATAGTTCAAATAATATCAAATGGGTAAATGAGCGGCAATTAGCACATTAATCCCACAAACATAGTAATATAATTAACCAAGAAAGCCAAGTATAGATCACATTAACAAGCTCGAATTCTGAATTCTAAACTAGGGATTCTGTGATTTTAGCACGGTCGCTTTTAATCATACATGGCTTAATTAGTTGTTTAATTACATATTTTAAAAAACCTATGTGTATTTTACCTTTTACCGCTTTTAATTTATGGCATTATGGATTTATCTTTGAAACGGATCACATGTGCGTAAATCCGTTTATTTAGTGCGCTAAAATCATGTCACGCGTACGTGTACCCAATTAATCATGCTTTATTAATTGTAAATATTGTTCGGCCAAAGTCGCACGAACGCGCACCTTGATTTATTTTGGGAGTCATGATTATGTCACGTGAACGTGTACACAATCATGATAGTAAATTAAGTGCGCACCTAAAGCAAACTACGGATGTTTATTAGGTTAGCTATTGTTTGAGGTTGATGTGGAAATCCATGATTATGGGATGAAGGATTGCGGACAATTGATATAATTAGCTAAACTACGTTGGAGTTGTTAATTGATTTCTAAGGCTAGCTCATTTAAAGATTAATCAACATTGACGGAAGATAGTGAGTTAAGAATGAACTGAAATTGATCACGAAAAAGTCAAGTAATACTGTTTTCCACCTTAGTGGAATCATGGTGAATCAAATAAGAGGGAATAATTCAACGTGAAATCCATATATATCCTAAATTCCCTCTAGATGAGTGTATATATGCTAGGTGTCAAAAAAGGAGAGGTCTGTGAGGAGAGGGAATAATTCAGCGTGAAATCAAAGAATGTCAAAGAGGAAGGGAATATATTTTAACTGAAAAAATGCCAGCTATTTCCTTCTAGAAAGGGAATATCTATTGAGGTCTAGGCCAAGTGACCTATCCAAATGGCCCAAGACAGAGCAAATCTGGCTTCAAAGAAAAAGCCCGTTCGAGAAAAAAATGAAAACAGAATAACATGTCGTATTTGAAACTCTGATTATAATCAAGGATTTAAACTAAAATACAAACAAGATTTGACTAAACATACTTTCAATTATACTAAATTAATCCATTAATTAATCTAAAAACGACCATGCAATTAAAAATACAAACTTAATTAACAATATGAAGAGACCAGAAAGCAAACAAAAAGAATAAGAATAGATGAGAAGAGAGAGATAGTAATTCAAACCTTAAAGAAAACAGTGAATGCGGCAAAATCGGCTAGCAATGATGGTGATGACCTCTGGCCGTCAAAGATAAGTCGACAAATACAAAAGAAATCAAAACAGGTAGAACTAGGTTTTTTTTCTGGGCATTTTAGATCTAAAAATCAACGATTTTGGTGGAGCTTCTGGGGAAATTGAACGGAGATTTGGTGTGAGGTGAGGTTGGGATTACGGAGTGGTGTTTTCGGTGGATTTGGTGGTTGGGCCGCCGGCCAAAAGGGTTTGGGGATTTAGGGTGGCTAGGGTTTAGAGGGGTTGAGGAAGATGAAGAATGAATGGTTTGTTTGGCTTTTAGGGGTTGGATCAGATAGTTAAAAGGGAAGGGGTATTTAGTTGTGAGCCGTTCAAGATGGGGTGATCAACGGTGGGGATTGAGAGCAAAAACTGAGTCGTTTTGTTTTTTTTTGGGGGGGGGGGGGGACTGGACTAGTTCGCGAATGGGTTGCAGCAGATTTTGTAGAGTTTGGGCCGCTGAAATTATTTTTTGGCCCAATTCGAAGTAAAACCAAACAAACTCCCTACTTATTTTCTTTTTCTTTATCTTTGATTTTAAATTCTAAACAAATTAATTAGGATCCTAAATTAAATCCTAACTTAAATATAATTTGCAAAATAAACCCTACTTACCTATTTTATAACAATTAACTACTTTAATCAACTAAATATGCGCGTAACGTTACTAATGTATTTTGTTGTGATTTTCATGTATTAATTCTTACAATTAATGAGTAATTAATTCCTAAAATGCAATTAAACCTAAAATGTCATGAAATTGAAGATTTAAAAAATTTTATGGTGTTTTCTATGATTTTAAGATATTAAATATATACAAAAATGCAACTAAATGCAAACAAATAATTAAAAAAAAATTCCTAAAAATTCTATAAAAATAAAAAACAATTAGAAAATTTTATTTTTGTGGATTTTTTTAGGAGTATTTTCTTAGGGCAAAAATTACGTGCTCACAGTGTGCATGTTTGATTTGGAGACTGAGGGGCTCGGGTGAGTTTCGAACATGTTTCAGATGAGTTTGGTGAGTGTGAAGATAGCTGGTGCACTTCTGTTGTTGTTGTTCTGTTGCAGATCTTGTATTTGCGAGGTCTGGCTCGTAATTGCAAGCATCGCTTTTGCGAACAATATCTCGCATTTGCGAGCATGGGCTGGACTAGGTAATCTCGCATTTGCGAGGAACATGTGTAACGATCGGACCGGTCATTTTGAGCTCTATTATGTCATTCATTGGTTTGAGACTTTGAATAGCTTCACTTCATGTATATGACTTGCACGTGTAGTCGGATTAGGTATTCGGGAAGAACAGAGTTGGTTTGGAAGAATCATTCTCAATTCAAAAGCTTTAAGTTGGAAGAGTTGATCAAGGTCTGAAATTTGAGTAAACAATCTCGGATCGGAGTTTTGACGGTTCAGTTAGTTCCAGATGATGATTTGGACTTAGGCATATGACCGAATTTGGATTTGGAGGTCCATAGGTTGATTAGATGGTTTCTGTCAAAAGTTTGGAAGATTGAACATTTAGAAGGTTGATAGGTTTGACCGAAAGTTGAATTTGTTGATATCGGATCCGAATTATGGTTTCGGGAATTTGTCTAGGTTCGTTGTGTCATTTGGGACTTGCACGCAAAATTTGAGGTCATTAAGGGTTGATTTTGTATGGTTTTGCATGAGTTTTAGAAGTTTAAAAGTTCATTAGTCCATTAGGCTTGAATTGATGTGCGACTCATGGTTTTAATATTGTTTGGTGTGATTTGAGGCCTCGAGTAGGTTTGTGTTATATTTTAGGACTGGTTTGTGTGATTGGACGAGCCTCTAGGGCCTCAGGTGTCTTTCAGATGTATTTGGGTTGTGTCGTGCTCTTATTTGATGTTTTAGCATCGTTTCTTTGGGTATAAAGGGTAATATATTGAGAAAATGACCTTTGATTTATGATTCAATTGAACAATTCGTAACGCAATTTGCGGAGCCATAGCAACAAGAATCATCAAATTCCGAGGTCGTATGAGAGAGTTATGCCCATTTTCGTGTCGGGAAAGATTGCTGGTTTCTAGTGCAAACATTTGTTTTTTGCGAACGCGAAGAAGGATTTTTGAGTTGACCGTCAACAAATTGCTCTTCACAAACACGATGGTGTCCCCTGAGGCGAAGAACAAAATTCACCATGACAATGTTTTAAATGGGCAGACCGAGCATTTTAGTATTTTGAGCATATCTTGAGTTCTAGAGCTCCATTTGAGGTGAGTTTCACGGTGTTGTTCTCGCCTCAACTAGTTGGTAAATATCTAACATTTATTTTGATGTTTTCACATTATTAGTTTCGTTGGTTATCATTTTTATCCATATTTAGATTGTAGAAATTGGGGTTTTATGCCCCAAAGTTATGAAATGGTAAATCCTTGATTTGAGGGTCAATTCATGGACTAAATATGATGATTTTATGGATATATAATATATAAGTTATGGGTAATATTTATTTTCGATCATTTTCGGGATCCGAAACACGTGGACCCAGGGCTTGACTTTGTTGACTTTTCGTGAGGAGTTGGAAATTTGTTTCTAATTATTAAATTACGAGTATTGGAGTATATTTTGATTGGTTTGCACGTTGTTTGATTAGTTTTGGATCGTTTGATAATGGTTTGAGGTGTTAGAAAGGCGTTGGAGCCGGTTATTAGAATTCGGAGTGAGGTAAGTCTCCTGTCTAACTTGTGCGGGAAAAACTACCCTGTAGGTATTAAATTATTATGTGCTACCAGTTGTGGGTGCTACGTATGCACGTGGTGACGAGCGTCCGTACGTAGCTAACAACATATTTATGTGCGGGTAGACTTAGGACTTTATCATGCAATATTGTATTATTTGAATTTAATTTGTTAGTTTAATTACTTGAATTTAAAGTTGAAAATTGATTTCGGAATATGTTAGGCCGAGCTTCGTTACCTTGAGTTTTTTGGCGAGATATTTGATTGCTGGTAAAAGTCATGTTTACTTTATGCTCCTGTTCTTGTGTAGCAAATACATTGCCCGTAATTCAATAAGTTTCTCTTCTTCCTGTGGATTGGGCTGAACGCCTTGGTAGTTATTGAGATGCATCTATGGTTCATACCAATCGACCCTTGGCAGTATATGCACTATTCTAGATAGGGCCGTATGACCTCGGCATAATTCGTGCACAATATCGCTAGGAGTCTTAATATTCATGAGATTTCCCTTGATTGAGACCTGACATTTATATGATATTCCTTATCTGTTTGAGATAGCACTTTATATTTCGTATCTGTTGAGATAGCATATGAGATTTGAGAAATTTATATTGTCACAATGTTGGAGGATTTTTGCTAGTAACAGTTCTTACCTCATTATTGTTGTTATGTTTTTATTCATTTAGAATTTAATATATTGATTAATAAGACTACTAGTAAGTGTCGATGTCGACCCCTCGTTACTACTTCTCCCGGGTTTGGCTAGATACTTATTTGGTACGCGTGGATTTACATACTC
The DNA here is from genome assembly GCA_002018475.1 of Nicotiana obtusifolia. Lineage (NCBI taxonomy): Eukaryota > Viridiplantae > Streptophyta > Magnoliopsida > Solanales > Solanaceae > Nicotiana > Nicotiana obtusifolia. The sequence continues at coordinate 100,685 of MCJB01050430.1, forward strand.
ATACTACACTTCTGCACTTATTGTGCAGGTATATTTCTGGTGGTCATTTGGGCGCAAGGGCGCAACTATTGAGGGGACTCTACGGTGAGCTGCATCCGATGTTACGACCTGCAGCACATGGAGTCTCCATCTTTTTTCATTTATGTTATTCTGTCTATTTTACATTTCGAGTAGATGTTGTATTAGTGTTGTACTTTCTAGTAGATGCTCATGTACTTATGTTACCGGATTTAGGGATATTCTGGTAGATATTTATGGATTTGTATAATATTATCACCTTTTATTTTTATATCTTACTAATAATGTATGTACCCATGATTTTCAATGCATAAATTTTTTTATTTAATAAAATCTAATGATTTCAAAAATAATAAGATGAATAATTCAGATGATAGTTCACCATTGGCTTTCCTAGCGGTGACATTGGGCACCATCATGACCTATAGCGGGAATTGGGTCGTGATAACTTGGTATCAGAGCGCTAGATTTACTTATGTATTACGAGTCATGAGCAAGTCTAGTAGAGTCTAGAGGATCGGTACAGAGACATCTGCACTTGTCTTTAGAGGCTACAGGTCTATTAAGAGAACTTCTCTTCTTTATTCCTTGTTATGCAGTTTGATTTCATTGAATCTTATGTCTTCATTTCCTTCCTACTCATTTTGATATGATGTTGAGCGCTTGTTATCAATTGTGAATCGAGGAATTGTAGTGGTGCTGCAGATGTGGTGCAGGATAATTTTCCCTGCGTATTCGGGTGGACTATTATCGTCGCCTTGTGGAGGGGTATTATGTCGTTTCAGCCTAGTGTAAGAGTTTCCAATGGTATCGAGGCTATGCACAGTGTATTGTGATGTTCATGCATTGTTATTGCGCAATGCTGGTGTGAATTGTAGGGTGCTTATTTATGTGTTGCGGCAGTGAATGTCCTAAGAGGAGGATTTCTGGATTCATGGTTTATAGATTCAACATTTAATTCTAGCGGAGGAGAGGCAATCAGACAATGGATGTTTAGGCTCTGGTTGATGGAGTAGCGTGATTGGATATTTTTGAACTTGGTGGAATTCTTGTTTGTAATGTGGTGTCGTCGTCTTTGTTTGAACGCATTTAGGCTCGTCGGTGTGATGGTCTTCATCAATTTTCCTTTGGGGCGGGGTGTTATGAAATGATACCTAAGAAGCGGGTATTAGATATGGCGGTGTGTGGCAGCTTCAGGGTCGAATCGGTGTTTCTAGTGTTGATGGCTCAAGAAAGATGATCTTTTTGGAGGCTTAGAGTTTTTAGCAATTCATTAGTTTGGATGCTACAGAGATGGATTAGAATTTGAGGTAGTATTTTAGTAACGAAGGATGAGGAAGGACATAGAGGGTTATGTCTCGCGGTAGATGAACTGCTAGCAGGTCAAGTACGAGCAACTGAGATCGAGTAGTTTGCTTAGGAAGTTTGAATGTGATAGGAAGAGTTTTCTTGGAATGTAGAGGGATGTGTAAGCTTGATTATCGTTTTGGGATGCAACATAATTTCAAGTTTTGGAACGTATTGTTGGACCTTCAATTGATGCTACTGGGATGAACAGACTCTTGTAGCTGGCAGATGAGTGTGGACCTAGGAGAATCATCTGATTTCATAATGGACGTGGTTATGGCTATGCCATTGGAGGATGTCGGTATGAGGTTACATAGGTGGGATATCTCCTGTGAGAAAGTTAGGGGTTGCATGACTTCTGATGAAGTTCCTATAAAGATTTTTGCCTTCTATCCAATGGGATGCATATACTGCGATGTGAGCTTGGATCGCTTGAAGAAGATGGTACGACTGTCAGGAGGTCGAGTGTGTGATTGTGGATTGTAATTCGAAATGTGTGGTGATCAGTGCAACAAGAACTTAAGAGAAATTTAGCTGAGCAACAGTGTGAGATCATGGTAACTGAGGATGAGGAGTCATTGTGGGTTCTGAGTTTATGTAATTGTACCTTAAAGCTATGTAGGGGAGCATGTCATCTATAATTGGGTCACGTGGTGATGTGCTTTTGCAATTTCGGGTTATCGGTAATTTGGTGGATTAGTTATCCCCCAGTTGCTTCATTGCTTCAGTGGAGTGCTTATGTGCTAACAGAGCACTAGTGGTTTGGTTAAATAATCGAGACTTGACTAGAGTGGTCGACTCTTAATAATGGTTTTAGTGGATTTGAGATTTTAGGTGCGGTGCTTAAGGGTTTACAAGTTTGTTATGTGGCTAAGGATTGGGTTTTGCAGTAGAGTGTGAAAGGTACTTGTAGCGTTTCTATGTTATCAATGGATTTGCGATGCAGTGTTAGAAAAATAGGATAAACAACTTCGGAATCGCAAAAGATCTAATCAACGTAGGTATATCAGTTGGAGTTACTATAGACTGCATAAGAAGGGTATGAAATGGCTTATGGGTATTGAAATGACGTGGTCTCATGATTTGGGTCATTCGGGATGAGTGTTGATTGGGAACCATTATGTGATTGAATAGAGGTATTGATTCTGAAGGCAAGTCAAGAAGAAATCGGAAGAAGCTGATTCAACCTAGTAGTGGTTTGGATCGGTATGGTTAAGGAAATGATCGGTTCCTTCGCTGTGGTAAGGTAATACAGGTGTTTCACGGTTGTACGTGCGGGCTTGACAACATTCATAATTTGATCGATTCGGAGGTATTTGATTATGTGTAAATGGGTCCTGGAAGAGTTATGACAGTTTAGAACACGACTTGAGTTCTATGTCTTTTGCCGCTACGGGAAGTTGGTTGTGTGTCGCGATTCTTCTTCTAAAATGAGTTAAGAGAATGGTTCTACCTGATGAAATGTTTATTCTACTGGTGGTTCAGGAGTTACGATGAAATTCTTGTACTATCGCGTAGCAGCATGATAGGTGTAGTGAGCGGTATGTAATTTGAATTTGAGGATCAAGGTTGTAATCCAGTTTTAACAGGAATGTCACGAGTTCAGAAGAGCTGGGGAGAGATTTTTAGATGTTCAGAGTATGTTGGCGTTATTTTTGTGTCACCTAAGAATGGTGTTCTGTCGGATAGGCATTGTGTATTCATATATGGATTATTGATTTACATTAGAGTAATAGTAGCCATGGATGTGCTGATTTTTCTACTTGGTGCGGAAGGTCGTGGGAGTATCTCTCGCAGGATGATTGTATAAGTATGACGTGTCAGCCATTTATGTGGTAGAGATTGAAATCAAGTATGGAGATTCTAGTACTGTTGCTGATGGGAGAGTTTATGTCTGAGAGACACTCTATTTATTTGGTTGTGGACTGTGGAATTTTATTCCTTATTTGATGGTTGATCATATGTGTCATGGATAGATTGTGGATCTTTGGGAGGTTATAGACCCATTTGGGATAATCAGAATTGGCTTTGAGGTCCAAGGGTAGGTCTAATGTGGATGTATATTCTATACCAGATAAGATATACTTATTCGACATAGAATTGCTTATGGATGGGTCTTCGGGTGTGGTGGATGATATTCCTGCCTTCACCTATTTCAGGTGCTACTCTTTATGATATGTGGGTTGTGAGACGGCTTGATTGTTCACACGTGTATTGAGATCCTATGTAGCTTGTGGTATGTGAGCGAGATGACTCTCGAGATGCAGGTCGTTTATTGCACCTTAGTCGTGCTTGGCATTTTATAGCGCGTGGTGCTAAGTGTCTCCCGAGGGTTGTGTTTATGCATTTGGCGTGCTTATGGTCGATATTCGGGCATTTCGTAGGTATGAGCAATTTGGCTCGATGAGTATTTCCTTATTGATTGTTATCTGTGGATCGGGTGACACACCGCCATGGGTATGATGCTTAGATTGGGATGCACGCCGCAACAGTGAGATGCTGAGTACAGTTCCTTATACTTAGTTTGTGCGTTTTTTTTTTCATCTCTAAGATAGGTTCATAGCATTGTTTGGTTTTTCTTGTTCGTTGCGCAGGCCGGATAGTCTTGTATTTGGGTTTGTTATTCCTTATTGGTCATATTTGAGTTGTGGCTTATTGACGCATTGATGATGTCATATGAGATTTTAGACAGTGTTTGAGGTGGCTTATTGCTCGATCAGCTTGTACTGGGTGACTAGGTTGTTGGACCTGGAATTAGTGCAATCAGATTTATATAATGTATATTAGAGGAAAAATGTCAATAATCAGTTCAGAATGAGGCAATGACTCTCGCCAAACGGAGAGACTCCATGAGTTATTGATTTGGCGGATGATTATGAGTTTCTACACATATCTTTCACCCTTGCAGTATTGCGATGGTTGAAACAGGGCTTTTATGTGTTATGAGGTATATTACGGGCATCGGGCTAGTCATTTTGCAGCAATTGTTGTTGGAGGATGCTACTATGGGCAAATGAATTATGTGGTCCATTGTGTGATTACGACACAGGGGTATGATCATTTTTTAGTACAACTTGTTGAGATAAATACGATGCACGAATGCTAGAATCGGACCTTATAGAGAATTCTGGATGTTGGAATTTGGTTCTAAGGCTTGTGAGCTAAGGTAGTAGGAAGAATCTTCAGTTAGGGTTGAATTAATGTGCTCATATGGATTGTGGTGGCACAGACAGGTACACGAGATGTTATGCAATGATTTTGGGCAACTCTGGAACGGTTCTTGGCACGTTCGAGGACGAATGTATGTTCAAGTGGGGGAGAAAGTAACGACCTGACCAGTCGTTTTGAGCTGTAGCATATCGTTCGGCTGTTTGAGACCTTGAGTAGCTTTACTTCATGTATTATGACTTGCACGTGTAGTCGGATTAGATTTTCAGGAAGAACAGAGTTGGTTTGGAAGAATCATTCTCAATTCGGAAGCTTTAATTTGGAAGAGTTGATCAAGGTTTGACTTTTGAGTAAATGACCTCGGATCAGAGTTTTGACGGTTCCATTAGATCCGGATGATGATTTTGGACTTAGGCGTATGACTGGATTTGGATTTAGAGGTTCGTAGGTTGATTTGATGCTTTTTGGCAAAAGTTAGAAGATTGAAGGTTTAGAAGGATGATAGATTTGGCCGAGAACTGAAATTTTTTGATATCGGATCCAAATTATGATTATGTGAATTAGTATAGGCCCATTGTGCTATTTGGGACTTGCATGCAAAATTTGAGCTTATTCCGGGTTGATTTAGTATGGTTCTGCATGAATTTTAGAAGTTTAAAAGTCCATTAGTTCATTAGGCTTGAATTGATGTGCAATTCATGGTTTTGATGCTGTTTGGTGTTATTTGAGGCCACGAGTAGGGTCGTGTTATGTTTTGGGACTGGTTTGTGTGTTTTGACGGGGTTCCGGAGGCCTCGGGTGTGTTTCAGATGTGTTTGGGTTGTGTCGCGCTACTATTTGATGTTTCAGCATCATTTTTTTGGGTATAAAGGGTAATATATTGAGAAAAAGACCTTTCATTTGTGATTATATTGAACAATGAGATCCGTATCGTAATTACGGACCCATAGCAACAAGAATCATCGAATTTCAAGGTCGTATGAGAACGTTATGCCCATTTCTGTGTCGGGAAAGATTGCTGGTTGCTGGTGCGAATCTTTGTTCTTTGAGAATGCGAGAGAGGTTCGCCAAACGCAAAGAAGGATTTCTAGGTTTACCTGTGAACGCGAAAAATTGCTCTTCACGAACGCAAAGGTGTGCCGCGAAGGCGAAGAACAAAATTCACCTGGATAGTGACCGAGCATTTTTGTATTTTGAGCATATCTTGAGTTCTAGAGCGCCGTTTGAGGTGATTTTCATGGCATTTTTCTCGTCTCAAGAAGGGTTAAATATGTAACCTATATATTGATGTTTTCCCATCATTATTTTCGTTGATTTTCATTTTTATCCATTGTTTGGATTGTAAAAATTAGGGTTTTGAGCCCCAAAGTTATGAAATGGTAAATCATTGATTTGATGGTAAATTCATGGACGAAATTGAATGCTTTTATGGGTATATACTTATGTTATGGGTAATATTTATTTTCGATAATTTTTAAAATCCAGACGCGTGGGCCAAGGGGTTGACTTTGTTGACTTTTCATGAGGAATAGGGAATTTATTTCTAATTATTAAATTACGAGTATTGGAGTATATTTTGATTGGTTTGCACGTTGTTTGATTAGTTTCAGATCGTTTGGCATCGGTTTGTGGTATTAAGAAGGCGTTGGAGTCGGTTATCGAATTTCGAGGTAAGTCTCCTGTCTAACCTTGTGAGGGAGAAACTACCCTTTAAGTATTAAATTATTATGTGCTACTAGTTCTAGGTGCTACGTACGCACGAGTCCGTACATAGCTAACATCATGTTTATGTTCTGGTAGACTTATGACTTTATCATGCAATATTTTATTATTTGAATTCAATTTGTTAGTTTAATTACTTGAATTTAAAGTTGAAAATTGGTTTGGGATTATGTTAGGCCGATCTTCATTGCCTTGAGTTGTTTGGCGAGATATTTGATTGATGGTAAAAGTCATGTTTACTTTATGCTTCTGTTCTTATGTTGCAAACACGTGGCCTGTAATTCGATAAGTTTCTTTGCTTCATGTGGATCGGGCCAAATGCCTCGGTATTATATTGAGATGCATCTATGGTTCGTGTCGGTTAACCCTCGACAGTGTACACACTATTCTGGATCAGTCCATACGACCTTGGCATAACTCGTGCGCTATATCGCTAAGAGTCCGAGTATTCATGAGATTTTCCTTGATTGAGACCTGGCACTAATATGGTATTCCTTATTTGTTTGAGATAGCACTTGATATTTCATATCTGTTGAGATAGCATGTGAGATTTGAGAAATTTATATTGTCAGAATGTTGGAGGATTTTTGCTAGTTACAGTTCTTACCTTATTATTGCTGGTGTGTTTCTTATTCATTTATAATTTAAAATATTAATTAATTAGACCACTAGTAAGTGTAGATGTTACCCCTCGTCACTCATTCTCCGAGGTTAGGCTAGATACTTACTGGGTACGCGTTGATTTATGTACTCATGCTATACTTCTGCACTTATTGTGCAGGTATATTTCTGGTGGTTATTTGGGCGCAAGGGCGCAGCTATTAAGGGGACTTTACGGTGAGTTGCATCCAATGTTACGACCCGCACCACACGGAGTCTCCATAATATTCATTTATGTTATTCTATCTATATTACATTCTAGACATATGTTGTATTAGTGTTATACTTTCTAATAGTTCCTCATGCATTTTTGGTTTATTCTGGTAGATGTTTATGGATTTGTATAATATTGTCACCTTTTATTTTTATATCTTACTAATAATGCATGAACCCATGATTTTCAATGCATAAATTTTTTTATTTAATAAAATTTAATGATTTCAAAGCAATAAAATAAATAATTCAAATGATAGTTTACAGTTGGCTTACCTAACGACGACGTTGGGCGCATAACGACCTATAGCGGGAATTGGGTCGTGACAACATGATCACATTTGTGAACTATCAGAGGTCGCATTTGCGATCTCAGAGTCGCATTTACGAGGGTAGTATCTTCGCAATTACCATCTTTTTGTTGCGTTTGCGACTTCTGTTCTTCTGTGACAGGGTTCACATTTGCGACCCCTGTCTCGCATTTGTGCTGTTCGCAATTGCGGACATGACTTTGCATCTGCCACATCTGCACCCGAGTAAAGGATGGGAATATGGGACTTAGCTCATTTCAAACCATTTCTCAATACTAACACACTCTATAAGCAATTTTCCAAGAGACTTTTCTTCCCAAATTCATTAGTAAGTGACTTTAATCCATTTCTTTTCAATTACCCATTATATTTCATGATTTTCAACATCAAATTTAGAATTTTCATGGTAGAAATTAGGAATTTGGGTAGGATTGGGGATTTTTATAAAATTGAGATTTAGACCTCAAATTGAAGTCGGATTTCGAAACAAATCACATAACCGGGCTCGGGGGGTGAATGGGTAATCGGCTTTTGGTCCGAACCTCAGATTTTGACCAAGCGGTCCTAGGGTTGACTTTTTTTTACTTTTTCAAAAAATGATCATAATGGAACCTCCTTTATTTATGTGTAATTTCTAAAGCTTATTTTGAATCATCTGGTCAATAATTTGTTAGATTTGATTGGTTTGGAGGCTTGTTCAAAAGGTACGGCCGTGGTTGCTTAAATTGTAGAGTGAGGTAAGTGTTGGGTCTAATCTTGATGCGAGGGAATTACGGAACATTGAACTACGCGTTATGTGAATTATGTGAAAAATAGCGTATATGCGAGGTGATGAGTGTATATACACCGTTATGATATTTGCATCCATATTTTCGTTATTTCATGATATATCCGGTTTCATGCCTTAATTGCTACATGCTTTATTGACTTCTATGCTATAATTTTTACTTGTCATTTAGTTATTCTTGTATTAAATTATCCGTCCCTTCCATGACTCCAAGATTATTTGCTACTTGTCTTTACTTGCATATCTAAATTGTCATATATCTTACTTGCTTTTATAGTTTTGTAATATTTGTTGCCTTATGTAATGTGGTTTCACTTGTATGGATTGTGTAATTGATAGTTACCAATGAGTTGGTAAGGTTGAGACATTGGAGTTTTTAGAGATTCTTTGATTATTATGTGATTCTTCATGTTTTCATAAATTTACTCTCTTGATGTAGAAATTCTTGAAAATCTTGGTTGTCGAATTGCTATTGTTGATTGAAATTATTTGGGGAACAGGTTGCACGCCACAACAGAAATCGAAAGGTAATGAATTGAAATTGCGGAATAAGGACGGATTATGATATTGATAGATGATGATACAGTGGGATCAGATTGCGCGCTGCAACAGATTATATATGTTGTATTTGGTGGATTTGCCTTGGTATTTTGAGATGAGTTTATAAGACTTGTTATTCTGGGATCTCTGCTAGTTCGATTTTGAGTTCGTTTTTGTGAGTTAACTACTTCACTTCCATTTCATGCTTCATTTATTATTATTATTGCCTACAGGTTATTATATGTGACCCGCCTTAGCTTCGTCACTACTTCGACGAGGTTAGGCTCGACACTTACAGAGTACATGGGGTCGGTTATACTCATACTACTTTCTGCACTTCTTGTGCAGATACCAGAGTGGGTCCCAGCAACATTGAGTGAAATTGCCTGGATCCAGCTATCAGTGGAGACTTGAGGTATAGTTGCATGTCGTCCGCAATCCCGAAGTCCCCTTCTATGTCATCTTAGCTATTTACTTTGATTCAGACAATTATGTTTGATTTAGAATATTATCTGTAGTACTCTAGACGCTCATGTATTCGTGACACTAATTTTGGGGATTGTATTTGGATAACGTTCGTTGCTAGCTTATCTTTTTATTTCAGACTATTCAGTTTTATTGTTACGATTAGATTTGAATTATTAAAAATGGTTAATAAATATAGCTAAATTTGGCTTGCCTAGCAAGTGAAATATTAAGCGCCATCACGGTCCCTAGGGTGGGGATTCCGGTTCGTGACAAGTTGTAATCAGAGCACTAGGTTGTCCATGTCTCACGAGTCATGAGCAAGCTTGGTAGAGTCTGGAGGATCAGTACGGAGATGTCTATACTTATCTTTCAGGGTCTATAAGGCTTTAAGAAAATTTCACTGCTTTATTTCTCTATCGTGCGGTTTATTTCCATTATTGATGTTTTAACCATACTACTCTTGCTCTCTCGTAGATGGTGAGGTCTCGCACAATCTCCACAACCGGGTAGGAGCCAGAGCACCCTGTTGTAGCCACTACCAGGGGTAGGGGTCAGGACCAAGGCAAAGGCAGAGCTCAGCCTAGAGCACGAGCAGCAGTAACACTCACGGTGGAGCCTCACATTGACCATGAGAAGGAGGTCCCAGTTCAAACCGCACCGGTCGGACCCGCTCAGATCCCAAAAGGATTCTTAGCCACTGCCGTAATTCAGGACGCTCTAGTCCGCTTAGTTGGACTCATAGAGAGTGCATCTCAGATCAGATCATTTCCTATGGCACCAGCCGTCTCTCGGGCTTTGGGAGGAGCATAGACTCATTCCACTCACACTCCAGAGCAGATCGCTCCCCTTACCAGACTCTAGCAGCTCCAGCAGTTTGGGTAGTTCAGCCTGTTGTTGATACACAGCCCGGAGAGAGGCCCCCGATGTCTTCTGAGGGATTGATCAGGTTGAATAAGTCACCAAGCTCTTTTCTGTTCATTATAGCGGTGCACCCTCTGAGGACCCGCATGATTACTTGGACCGTTGTTATGAGGTGTTGCACAACATGGGTATTATTGAGACCAATGGAGTCGAATTTACAATGTTCCAGATGACCGGTTCTGCCACGAGGTGGTGGCAGGATTTTGAGCGGAGCAGACCAGCTGGTTCACCTTCACTTACCTTGGATCAGTTTTTGCAGCTATTTCTGGAGAATTTTAGTCCTTTCACTCTGAGAGAGGAGTACCGTAGGCGGTTGAGCGCCTTAAGCAGGGTGGCATGACTGTCACCCAGTATGAGACCAGATTTGTGGACTTGGCCCGTCATGCAGCTATGTTGATTCCAACAGATAGAGAAAGGGTGAGGAGGTTTATTGATGATATTACCTTTGGCATTAGGCTTCAGATGGCCAGGGAGACAGGGGATGATATTTCTTTCTATAGGACCATGGAGATTGATAGATGGATCGAGATGGCTCGTGGTCAGGATAGAGGGTCAACATCTAAGAAGATGCCCCGTGATTTCTATGGCTTTAGTGGTGCCTCATCTGGAGGCAGAGGTTCTTTTGGTAGAGGCCATCCTCCTAGGAGGATTCAGTCATCTCTTCAAGTAGCCCATAGAGCTTCGGGCGGTCATGGTTCTTATGGGTCTCGTCCTGAGCAACCAGCATTCAGTGCACCTTCAGCCCCTATTAGTGCACCACCATTTCAGAGTTACTACGACGGCAATCTGGACCGTCAAGGTCAATCTCAGCTTCAGCAACCTCAGCAGCCGAGGGAGTGCTTTAAGTGTGGGGGCATAAGTCACATCAGGAGGTATTGCCCTAGATTGACGAGCAGCAGACCTCGGCAGGGTTCTCATGCCATCATTCTAGCACCGGTTGCTCCATTTCCTGCACAGCTAGCTAAAGGCAGGGGTCAGGATGTTAGAAGTGGAGGTCAGGCCATTAGAGGTGGAGGCCAGCCAACTAGGAGTTGCTCGAGGGGCGGAGGTCAAAGTGTTGGGGCCCAGCCCCATTTTTATGCATTCCCAACTAAACCTGAGGCAAAGTTATCTAACGCCATCATCACAGGTATTTTTCCACTTTGCCATAGAAATGCTTCAGTTCTATGTGATCCGGGTTCTACTTATTCCTATGTGTTATCCTATTTTGCTTCATATCTAATTGTGCCTCATGATTCTTTGAGTGCTCCTGTATATGTGTCCACGCCTGTGGGAGATACTATTGTTGTAGATCTTGTTTATTGCTCATGTGCGGATTCTACCGGGAGCCTTGAGACTAGAATAGATCTCCTACTTCTTGATATGGTAGTCTTTGATTTATTTTGGACCTGGATTGGTTATCACCTTATCATGTTATATTGGGCTATCACACCAAGACGGTGACCTTAGCCATGTAGGGGTTGCCTCGATTAGAGTGGAGGTGGACTCTTGGCCATTCTACTAGTAAAGATATTTCTTATGTGAAGGCCCGGCTTATGGCCGGGAAGGGATGTCTAGCATTTTCGACCTATGTTCATGATGCTAGTGCGGAGGTTACTTCCATGGATTCAGTACCTGTCGTGTGTGAGTTTCTAGAGGTGTTTCCTGTAGATCTGGCGGGGATGCCACCGACAAGTATATAGATTTTTGTATTGACTTGGCTACGGGCACTCAACCCATTTCTATTCCACTATACCATATGGCCACCAACTGAGTTGAAGGAACTGAAGGAGTAGTTGCAGGATTTGCTTGATAAAGGATTCATTAGATCTAGTGTTTCACCCTGGGGTGCGCCAGTATTGTTTGTGAAGAAGGAGGATAGTTTGATGAGGATGTGTACAGATTATTGGTAGATGAACAAAGTCATCCTCAAGAACAAGTATTTCTTTCCTAGGATTGATGACTAGCTTCAAGGTGCCAAAGTGTTTCGAAGATTGATTTGTAATCTAGCTACCATCAGTTGAAGATTAGGGCATCAGATATCCCTAAGATAGCTTTTCGGACTGGGTATAGGCATTACGAGTTCCTAATGATGTCATTTGGCTTAACAAATATCCCAGCAACATTTATGGATTTGATGAATCGGGTATTTAAGCCCTATTTAGATTCTTTTTATGATCACCTTCATTGATGATATCTTGATATACTCCCGAGAGGAGCATGAGCAGCATCTTTAGGTGGTACTTCAGACCCTGAGAGATAGTCAGTTGTATGCAAAGTTTTCGAAGTGTGAATTTTGGTTGGACTCAGTTGCCTTTTTGGAGCATGTTGTATCTGCCGTGGGCATTAAAGTGGATCCTAAGAAGATTGACTCAGTTCAGAACTGGCCTATACTTCAACTATAGAGATTTGAAGCTTCTTAGGTTTGGCAGGTTATTATCGCCAGTTTGTGGAGGCGTTTTCATCCATCGCAGCCCCATTGACTAGATTGACCCAGAAGGGTGCCCTATTCAGGTGGTCTGATGAGTGTGAGTTGAGCTTTCAGAAGTTCAAGACTGCCTTGACTACAGCTTCAGTGTTGGTATTGCCCACGTGTTCAGGATTCTGTACTGTATATTGTGATGCATCACATATTGGTCTTGGTTTAGTATTGATGCAGGATGGCAGGCTGATTGCATACACATCTCGGCAGTTGATGGTTCATAAGAAGAATTACATTGTTCATTACTTAGAATCGGCGGGTTCATGCATTGAAGATTTGGAGGCAGTACCTCTACGGCGTGTCGTGTGAGGTATTCACAGATCATCGGAGTCTGCTGTACTTGTTTAAGCGAAAGGATCTCAACTTGAGGAAACGGAGGTTGTTAGAGCTATTAAAAGACTATGATATCACCATTTTTTATCATCTAGGGAAATCCAATGTGGTGGCTGATGCCTTGAGTAGAAAGGCTGTGAATATAGGTAGCCTTGCATATATTCCAGTTGGTGAGAGGCTGCTAGCATCATATGTTCAGACCTTGGCCAATCAGTTCGTGAGGTTAGATATTTCGGAGCCTAGTTGGGCTCTTTCTTGCACGGTTTCTCGGTCTTCATTGTATGAGCGCATCAGAGAGTTTCAGTATGGCTACCCTCATTTTCTTATCCTTAAGAACATGGTGTAATATGGTGATGCCAATAAGGTTTCTATTGGGGATGATGGGATGTTGCGGATGCATGGTCGGATTTGTGTGCCCGATGTGGATGGGCTTCGTTAGTTGATTGTTAAGAAGGCCCACAGCTTGCGGTATTCCATCCATCCGGGTGCCACTAAGATGTATCAGGATTTGAGGCAGCATTATTGGTGGATAAGAATGAAGAAAGATATAGTTGCTCATGTGGCTTGGTATTTGAATTGCCAGCAGGTAAAGTACGAGTTGAGATTCCTGAGTGGAAGTGGGAGCGTATTACCATGGATTTTATTGTTGGGCATCCACAGACTCAGAAGAAATTTTATGTTGTATGGGTGATTGTGGATAGGTTGACCAAGTCGGGGCATTTCTATTCCAGTGGCAGTTACCTATTCTTCAGAGTGATTGGTTGAGATCTATATCTGCGAGATTGTTCATCTGCACGGTGTGCTGGGGTTCATTATTTCTTATTGGGGCACGCAGTTAACATCACATTTATGGAAGGCCATACATCATGAGTTAAGCACGCGGGTTGAGTTGAGTAAGGAATTTCACCCCTAAACGGACATGCAGTCTGAGCGCACCATTCAGATATTGGAGGATATGCTCCGCTCCTGTTTTATGGATTTCGAGGGTTCTTGGGATCACTTCTTGCCACTTGCGGAGTTTGCCTACAACAATAGATACCAATCGAGTATTTAGACGGCTCCTTATGAGGCCCTATATGGGAGGCGGTGTCGTTCGCCAGTTGGTTAGTTTGAGCCGGGAGAGGCTCGGTTGTTGGGCACCAATTTATTTTAGAATGTCTTGGAAAAGGTCAAGATGATTCAGGATGGACTTTGTACGATGCAGTCTAGGTAGAAGAGTTGCGTCGATCGGAGAGTTCGTGATATTGCATTCATGATTAGAGAGAGAGTACTGCTCCGGCTTTCACCCATGAAGGGTGTGATGAGGTTCGGGAAGAAGGACAAGTTGAGCCCTAACTATATCGGACCCTTTGAGATCCTTGAGAGAGTTGGTAAGGTGGCCTACAAGCTTGCATTACACCCTAGCTTATCAGCAGTTCACCCGTATTCCATGCTTCCATGCTCCGGAAGTATCACGATAATTCATTCCATGTATTAGATTTCAGCTTAGTCCAATTGTACAAGGATTTGACTTATAAGGAGGAGTAGGTGGCCATTCTAGCCCGGCAATTCCGGAAGTTGAGGTCTAAGAGTTATCCTTCAGTTAGAGTGCACTAGAGAGGTGAGCATATCAAGGTAGCTATGTGGGAGTCCGAATCAGATATGCGGAGTAGATACCCACACCTTTTCACTAGTCTAGGTACCTTTCTATGTCCGTTCGAAGACGAATACTTATTTTAGAGGTGGAGAATGTGATGACTCGATAGGTCATTTTGAGTATTAGCACTTAATTCCGTAATTTGAGACCTCTGTGAGCTTCGTTTGATATTTCTTGGTTTGCATGCGTGGTCCATGTTGCTATTTGAAAAGCCTTTATGTGAAAATTTGAAGAAAACATGATTTTGGCTTTAAAAATAATTTGAGTTGACCACGCTCAACATTTTGTGAAAATAACTTTGGATTGGTGTTTTGACGATTCCAGAGGTCCATATCGTGATTTTGGACTTGAGCATGTGCCCGAATTTGAAATTGGAGGTCCCTAAATTGATTTGACTCATTTCACCGAAAGCTAGTATTTTGAAAATTTAAATATTTTATAAGTTTGACCGTGAGTTGACTTCATAGCTAACCGGTTCGGATTTTGGTGTTGAAACAAGGAATAAGTCTATATCGCTATTTGAAACTTGTCTGCAAAATTTGGTGCAATTTGGAATTTGATTTGACATGATTCGGACGCTTAGATGTGATTCTTGTGTTCTTGAGTTTTACTTTGAAATTTCATTCGTTTTGAGGATTAATATGTAGATTTAGATGTTATTTTGGTGATTTGATTGCACGAGCAAGTTCGTATAATGTTATTACACTTTGTGCATGTTTGGTTTTGAGATCGAGGGGCTCAGGTGAGTTTTAGACATGTTTCGAATGAGTTTGGTGAGTGTGAAGATAGCTGGTGCACTTCTGTTGTTGGTGTTCTGTTGCAGATCTAGCATTTGCAAGGGCTGGCTCGCAATTGTGAGCATCGTTTTTGACAACAATAACTCGCATTTGCGAGCATGGGCTGGATTGGGTAATCTCGCATGTGCAAGGAAAATGTTCGCATTTGTGATCTAAAAGTCGCATTTGCGACTCAGTGTGCTCTTGAGTCTACTTCGCATTTTCGAAGTTCTTGACCGCATTTGCGATGGTGGTGTCTTCGCAATTGCGAACTTTTTGTCAGATTTGAGACTCTGTTCTTTTGTGTTAGGGTTCGGCATTTGCAACCCCCTGTCTCGCATTTGCAATGTTCACAATTACGAATATGACTTCGCAATTGCCACACCTGCAGCTAGATAAAAGAGGGGAAAAATGGGAGTTAACTCATTTCACACCATTTCTCAACCATAAACACTCTAGAGGCGATTTTCCAAGAAATGTTTCTTCCCAAGTTCATTGGTAAGTGACTTCAATCCATTCTTTTCAATTATCCATTACATTTCACGAGATTTCAACATTAAATTTAGGTTTTTTCCTGGTAGAATTAGGGATTTGAGTAGAATTGGGGATTTTTGTAAAATTGATATTTAGACCTTGAATTGAGGTCGAATTTAGAAACAAATCACATAAAGGGGCTTAGGGGTGAATGGGTAATCGGTTTTTGGTCCGAACCTCGGGTTTTGATCAAGTGGGCCCGGGGTTGACTTTTGTTTACTTCTTCAAAAACGATCAAAATTGAACCTCCTTCATTCATGGGTAATTTCTAAAGCTTATTTTGAATTATTTGGTCGATAATTTGCTATATTTGGTTGATTTGGAGGCTTGTTCAAAAGGCAAGGCCATGGTTGATTAATTGCTTGAATTGCGGAGTGAGATAAGTATTGGGTCTAACCTTGATTTAAGGTTATTAGAAAACCTTGAACTAAGTGTTATGCGAATTATGTAGGAAACGACGTATATGCGAGGTGACGAGCGTATATACGCCGTCATGATATTTGCTTTCATGTTTCCGTTATTTCATGATATATCTTGATTCAAGCTTTAATTGCTACATGCTTTATTGACTTCTATGCTATAATTGTCACTTCTCATTTAGTTATTCTTGAATTAAATTGTTCATCGCTTTCATGACTCCATGCTTATTTGCTACTTGTCTCTACTTGCTTTACTTGCATATCTAAATTGTCATATGTCTTACTTGCTTTATAGTTGTGTAATATTTGTTGCCTTCTATAGTATGATTTCACTTGTATGGGTCGTATAATTGATAGATACAGATGAGTTGGTAAGGTTGAGACATTCGAGTTGTTTGAGATTCTTTGATTATTATGTGGTTCTTCATTGCTTCTTACATTAACTCTCTTGATGTAGAAATTCTTGTAAATCTTGATTGTCAAATTTCTATTGTTGATTGAAATTGTTTGAGGAGCGGGTTCCACGCCGCAACGAAAATTGAAAGGTAATGAATTTAAATGGTGGAATAAGGATGAATTGTGATATTGATAGATGATGATATGGTGGAACCGGGTTGCACGCCGCAACGGATTGTATATCTTCTATTTGTTTATGATCGTTGAATTTGCCTCGGTATTTTAAGATGGATTTATAAGACTTGTTATTTTGGGCTCTCTAGTAGTTGGATTTCGAGTTCATTTTTGTGAGTTAACTGCTTTACTTTCATTTCCTCTTTCTCTTGTTATTATTATTATAGCGTACAAGTTATTGTATGTGACCCTCCTTAGCTTCGTCATTGCTTCGTCGAGGTTAGGCTCGACACTTATAGAGTACATGAGGTCGGTTGTAATCATACATTCTGCACTTCTTGTGCAGATATCGGAGTGGGTCTCAGCAGTGCTGAGTGAGATTGCCCAGATCCAGCTATCAGTGGAGACTTAAGGTATAGCTGCACGTCATCCGCAGCCCTGAAGTCCCCTTCTATGTCATCTTAGCTATTTACTTTGATTCAAACAGTTATATTTTATTCAAACTGTTGACTGTAGTACTCTAGACGTTCATGTATTCTGACACCAATTTCTGGGATTGTATTTGGATAACGTTGTTTACCAGCTTATCATTTTATTTCAGACTATTTAGTTTTATGGTTAACCTTTGATTTAAATTGTTAAAAATGTTTAATTATAACAACTCGGTCAGTCGTTTTGAGAATTATCGTCCCATTCGGTAGCTTAAGGTCTTGAGCAACTTGATATGGTGATTTTGGACTTAGGCGTGCATCCGAATTTGGATTTTGGACTTTGGGTGATTTGAAGCCTTTCGGCAAAAGTTTTAAAAGTTGAAGTTTTGACCAAGAGTTGACTTTTGTTATATTGGGGTCGGAATGCGATTCTGAAAATTGGAACAGCTCCATTACGTCATCTGGGACTTGCATGCAAAATTCGACGTTATTTCGGGTTAATTTGATGGGTTTCGGCACGAGTTATAAAAGTTGGAAGATTTGAAAGTTCATGAGTTCGATTCATGGTGTGATTCGTAGTTTTGACGTCTTTTGATGTGATTTCATGCCTCGACTAAGTTCGTATCGTCTTTTAGGATATGTCGGTATTTTTGGTTGAAGTCCGGGGGCCCTCGGGCGTGTTTCGGATGGGCTACGTGCCATTTTACTCATGTTTTGAAATGTTGTTGCTGGTTTCTGATGTCCTTCTATGCAATCGCGTGGTGAAGCCGCGATTGCGAAGGCTTTTTGGTGGGCTGGTCCTTTTCCTCTATGCGTTCACATAGGCCAATCCACGATCGCGGAAGTGTGCCTTCTTTTTCTTCGCTTTCGCAAATCTCTGTTCGTGTTCGTGTTCGCATAGTGCATATTATCTGGGCAGTGAATTATTTCCTTAATCGCGATTGTGAAGTGTGGCCTTGGCAGCTGGTAATTCTTTCACTCTTCGATCATATAGTTCTTACGCGATCGCATAGTATATTTTGGGGCAGTAGCCATTATCTTCTTCACGATCGCACTATTCCTTCCGCGATTGCGATGTACAAACTCCTGGGTAGAATATAAAAGTACTCTCTTCCGAGGGATAGCCATTTTTATCATTTTTGGAGTTCTAGAGCTCGGTTTTGAGCGATTCTTTGTGGGTTTTTCAAGCAAATCAATTGGGTAAGTGTTCTTCACCTAGAATTTCTTTTATTCCATTATTCTATCTTTATTTTTATCATTTAATTAGTGTTTTGAGTTGAGGAAAACGAGAATTTTTTGAAGAAAACTTTCAAAGTGTAAAATGATGATTTGACGGACGAATTGGTATCAGAATTTGATAATTTTAGTATAGTTCAACTCGTATCGGAATGGGTGTTCGGGTTTTGTGAAATTTGTCGGGTTTTGAGGTGCCAGCCCTGGGGTCGACTTTTGGATTGATTTTTAGTTTTTGATAAAGATTGATATTTTATTATCCGAAATAGTTTCTTATGAGTTTTATTTATGCCTTGAAGTTATTTTGGCTAGATTTGAGCCGTTCGGAGGTTTTTTCACTCGAGAAGTTTATTTTAGAGTAACGGTCTATCTTCTTTGAGGTAAGTATCTTGCCTAACTTTGTGTGGAGGAACTAACCCATAGGATTTGAGTCTTTTATGCTAATTGTATCATGTAAAGTTCGTGTACGCGAGGTGACGAGCACGTGTTTGGGCTTATTTGTGGAAAGTTGACCTTCTAGGGCTCTTAGGTTCTTACGTTCATTAGATATGAAGTTGTTTTGTTATGTTTAGTTCCCCATTTACTAGTTTCACCTCTACGTATTTTAATTGGAATTAATTGCTTCATGTTCCACCCTTATTGCCTATTTGACTCTTGTGTGCCTTAACTGAAGTTGGTTCCTCTTCAATTACCATGCTATCTTTTCCATTGCTTATCCTTAATTATGTTGTTGTGTATTGTTTTCGTAATTTACTCAAACCTAAAAGAAGTTAGTTATCCCTTATCATAGTTCCCTCATCCTTATTTGAGATTAACGACTCATGTTGTCTCCCTTGTTGTCAAATTGTGCTTTGCGAAGTAATTGTTACTTAACAATTCTCCCTTGTCGAGCTATTCTTATTGAGACTAGTATTCTCTATTTTGTTTATTCTTTCTGAGTTCGTTCTACCGCTTTTTTGTGTTCTAAAGCTCTTGGGTTGATTTACTTGTCGTATTCTCATGTATTGTTGTCGTTGTTGCTGTGGTACTCAGTTTGTTGAGCCGAGGGCTATACGCAGTTGTGGTATTGGAACTATTTAGAGAAAATATTTTGGAATATGGGCACATATTATGGAGGCCATTCTATTGTGTTGTTGTTTTTTTGGCACGTGATATTGTTAGAAGAATTTGTTCGGGTGTTTGCACAAGGTTTTTGCCGTGCTATTGTTACTATTGATTATGGACATGCGGCGTGACAAGGCGGGCTATATCTGTATGTTTGCGCATGTGGCGAGACAAGGTGGTAACATTTCTATGCGCATGCGGCGAGACAAGCTAGGTATTTACTTTATTATTGTGCACGTGGCAAGACAAGGTGGGCTATATCAGGGATTGATCTGTAATGACTTGTGATTTCCTGGGGACTTTGTTGATATTTGTGTAGTGGTGTGCCCGCCTGTGAGTTTTATCTTGTGAAAAATTATAGGGAACATTCTTACGTGCTGTTCATTTTCTGTATACTTACTAATTGGCCGAACTCTATTTGAACACTTGCACAAGCATATACATAGTTAATCACTCCTATCGATTTAAGAAGATGGATCCAGATATTATTGAGTATTTATACAGACCATCGTCTACTTGCCTCCCATGTGAGAATGTTTCTACTGGCACGTGCGTCGTCCGTGCGGTTACTAGTTGAAATGACGGCACAAGATGCCAAGTGTTTAGGGTTCAGGAATTGGGACCAGTGATTTGTGAATATATTGAGGTTTGGTACCTCGTGGAGATTTTTGGATGAACCTGGCATGATGGCAGTTACTCTTATCGAGTTGTTACTTGTCTTTCTTTTTTCTGTTTCATCGGATTCTAGCTGTGTTCAGCTTGCTCCACTTTGTTATTACTTGTTGTGTTCCGCTGCAAATTGTTGCTTCTATTTTTTTTTGCAAGTACCGTATTGTTGTTATCCTTATGCATAGTTTTGTAGAGATTTCATACTCTATTAGTTCTATACCTATACTTGTCCAGGTTATTTAGACCAGTAGGTGTCTTGACTGTCCCACGTCACTACTCCACTGAGGTTACTCTTGATACTTACTGGGTAACGTTGTGGTGTACTTATACTACGCTTCTGTATATTTTTGTTGAGATCCAGGTATTTTTGGAGTCAGTTAATAGTTAGCTAGCTGTACGGATCTATCTGGGGAGACTCAAGGTAAAACCTGCTGCTGCGTCCGCAGGCTTCGGAGTCACCTTCTGATTTTGTATTTTTTACTGTTTTATCTCTATTTCGAAATAGTTGTATTTGTAGGCTTTTTTAGCAAAACTCAGTAGAGTTTATGACTTGTACTACCGGTTTCGGGATTGTCAGTTCTATAGAGATTTTCTATTCCTTATTGTCAGATATTAGTTAAATATTGTTATTATTTCAGTTAACGTTAGGCTTACCTAGTCCCTAAGACTAGGTCCCATCACGACATCCTATGGAGGGAATTTGGGTCGTGACATTAATAAATATAGCTAATGTTGGCTTGCCTAGCAAGTGAAATATTAGGCGGCATTACGGTCCCAAGAGTGAAAAATCCGGATCGTGACAATTTTGAAGTTGAGCTATTGAATCTAAAAGTTTCAAAATCGATTGCGAGAAAGTAGAGATCATTTTCATTTTCACTCTTTTCTACTAAATTTTTTCAAAATCTATGGAAGAAAATAGAAATAATTGATGCTATCAGAAACTAAAACTAACAAAGAAGAAATAAAAGAAAACAAAGAAAGTGATAAAGAGTAAGGATTTTATTAAAAAGAAGAAAAAAGAACAAAAAGGAGAGAAAAAACAAAAAAGAAGAAAGTGAAAAAGAGTGACAAATGATTTTATCGAAAGAAAACAAAATAAAAAAAATAAAGTGAAAATAACAAAATTATAACATGATTAATATTGGAATTATGTTGTGAATTTGTTTGTGATGCCATGTCTCTATGTTATACTTTATTTTAAAATTTATATTTTTTTATAAAGTTTACTATATTAGTATATTTATATTGTGATTACAATTAAATGATGGTATACTGTTAATACTGGTGTATCAAATGGTATTCACAATATATTTGATATAGTGTGTAGTACACCATGATTGTAATCGAATCATGATTACCTTGAATTATCGTTTAATGTGATTACTACTATGTTAAATGACATATACAATATTTTTGGTATACTATATATTGGTATATCATGATTAGCGTTGAATCACGGTATACTTTTTTTTAGCATGGTAAATGGTATATTATACCCAGTATTCTTGATATACTATATATTAATATACTATTATTGATGTTAAATTATTGCATTCTCAATATTCTTCGTGTACTATACATTGGTATAATATGATTAGTGTTGAATAACGGTACACTTCATTTGAGTATGTTAAATAGTTTACCTAAATCTTCCAAATCGAAAGTCATTCTTTCAAATCAATCCCGAACCACTCTTAAAACAAAACTGATGATGAGCGCAAAACACAAGACGAACTTAATGCTCACTAGTTAAAGATAATATAGTGTAATTATCGACTCCATAAGGATTAGATTTAAACAATATTCAAATAATCTCTAGTTAATTGCTATCCAAGAAAATTAACATTTAATTATTATCAACTATAATTAGCTAATAAAATTTAAAGCAACTATCAATTGATCACGGAAGACAAGATTTAAGCAAACACATAAATGTTAGTGGGAGAAATAAGGGTAATTGGCTAGACAGGTGCAAGATAATTGAACCGGGATCCAATTTTTGAAGTAGTTCACTCTACAATACTTCTTATTCGATTAAACGTTAATTTCTGAAAATAATCCAATTGAAGCACATTGAACAATTGCAATGAATATAATGATGGTTTTAGTTGTGATGACCTGATAGGTCATTTTGAGTTTTAGCCTTTATTTCTGTATTCCGAGACCTTAATTAGCTTCGTTTAACATTCCTCAATATGCATGCATAGTCCGTGTCTTATTCCGAAAATTTTTAATGTAAAAAACTGAAGGAAATATGAATTTTAGCCTTAAAAATGATTTGAGTTGACTACGGTCAACATTTTGTGTAAACGGATTCGGATCGGTATTTTGAGGATCTCGGTGGGTCCGCATCGTGATTTTGGACTTCGGAGTATGACCGGAATTGAAATTGGAAGTCCCTAACCTATTTTGACGTGATTTGTTGACAACTAGTAATTTGAATGTTTAAAGAATTTCGAAGTTTGACCGTAGGCTGACTTTATTCCTACCGGGTTCGGATTTCGGTTTTGGAACTTGGTATAGTTTCATTTTACTATTTAAGACCTGTCTACAAAATTTAGTGCAAAGCGGAGTTGATTTGATGTGATTCGGACGTTCGGTTGTGAATTTGAAAGTTCTTAAGTTTCTTTAAAATTTCATGCATTTTGATTTCCGATTCGTAGTTCTAGGTGTTAGTTTGATGTTTTGATCGTGCGAGTGAGTTGTATGATGTTATTACATTTGTGTGCATGTATTGTTTAGAGCCCGAGGGGCTCAAGTGAGTTTCGGATAGGCTACGGATCGATTTTGGACTTAGAAGGTTGCTGGTTTTTCACGGTTGCTGATGTCTGTTGTTTTGGTTTTTGCGATCGTGAAGCTACTCCTGAGATCGTGAAAGGTAACTTTGGCCGGGGTGGTTTTTCTTCTGCGCGAACTCGAGAAGCAGTCTCGAACATGAAACACCGGAGGAATTACACTTCGCGAACGCGACCCTTCACTCTCGAATGCGATGGGTGAAGTGAGGATCTGGGGGAGGCAGGGGTTGTACTACGCGAACACGAACCTAGGCTCGCGAATGCGAAAGTCAGTGGGTACAGGCCATCGCGAACGTGTGCAACCTCTCGTGAACGTGAACGCCACTAGGGCTACTGCTCTTCGCGATCCCGTCAGGCCCTTCGCGAACGCAAAGAAGGCCTGACGCCCAGTGATTAAAAGGTCCCAAAGTCGGGATTAGGACTTGTTAGTCTATTTGCTACGTGTATTTGTGTGGGAACAATGTATATGTAAGGTGATGAGTACTTGTATGTTGTTATTGGGTTAAAGCATGCGGGTGGAACTTATTTCTCTGTATTTTATCTTTGTTAATTATGATATCCATGCTTAGGTTAGATTATTACTTCTTTGATTATTCGTTTTGTAATTATTGCTTATTTCATAGTTGTTGAATATTTTTGGAAGTTGAAGTTTGGAATCATGGCACCATATTTGACGTTAAATTTATTCTCCGCATTATTTATTACTCGAATTCATATTATCATTATTATATGGTGAGGAAGAGTGTAAAAGTACGAAGGGTGATGTCGTGCTATTGCATTTACATTATCGTTATTACATGGTCAGGAAGAGAGTAAAAGCACCAAGGTTATGCCGTGCCATTTCATTTATATTATCATTATTACATGGTGAGGAAGAGCGTAAAAACACGAAGGGTGATGTCATGCCATTTCTTTCATATTATTACTACATGGTGAGGATGAGTGTAAAGGCACGAAGGTTGCTGGAGTGCCATTATATTCATATTATTGCATGGTGAGGACGAGAATAAGAGCACGAAGGGTGAAGCCGTGTCATTTTCATGTCATTAGTTTGACTGATTTTACGGATTTTGATGATTTACTTGGTTATTTCGTGATTTCATACCTATTGTAGTTGTTATATTTTTCCCTTTTCGTATGTCCCATCCCAGCTTGTACATTATCATTCTCTGTAATTATTTCTGCTTTATATACACTTGTACATTTTTATTTACGTAGGTGTCTTGTCATAGCCTCATCACTACCTCGTCGAGGTTAGGCTCGACAGTTACGAATTACATTGGGTTAGTTGACTCATACTACACTTCTGCATTTCTTGTGCATATATTGGTATTGGTCCCAGCGGTGCGTGAAGTACGTCAGCTCGGATCATTGCATACGGAGACTCGAGGTAGATCTTTTGGTGTCTGCATACCTTAAAGTCCCCTTCCTTTTCCCACTTTTAATGTTCAATTCTTTCGAAATGGCTGTATTTATTTCAGACTTTACTTGTAGACTTATAGTTGCTTGTGTACTCATAACTCCTGATTTCTGGGAGAAGATACTATCACTTGATTTTTATCAGTACTGTATTAGACTGTTTTATATTTCTCGTTGTATGCCACTATTGTGTTTTGAACTGTTAAATTTTACATCAGCTTGCCTAGCAAGTAGATATTAGGGGCCATCACGACCTCGAGGTTGGGATTCTGGGTTGTGACAAGTTGGTATCAGAGCACTAGGTTGCTTAGGTCTCATGAGTCATGAGCAAGCTTAGTAGAGTCTGGAGGATCAGTATAGAGACGTCTGTACTTATCTTCTAGAGGCTATGGAGTTTTAGGAAATATTCACTTCTTTCTTTCCCTATCATGCGATTTTATTCTATCATTGATGTTTGAATTATTCTATTCTTGTTCTCTCGCAGATGGTGAGAACATGCACAACATCTACGGCCGGACAGGAGCCGGAGCCCCTGTTGCAGCTACTACCAGGGGTAGAGGCCGAGGCCAAGGTCGAGCAGAGGCTGAGGCAGGGGCAAGGCTAATCCTAGAGCCCGAGTAGCAGCACCCACAATGGAGCCTCAGATTGATCATGAGGAGGAGATCCCAATTCAGACCGTATCAGTTGGACCATCTCAGGTCCCGGAGGGATTTATAGCCATTCGAGTGCTTCAGGACGCTCTAATCTACTTAGTGGGCCTTATGGAGAGTGTGGCCCAGACTGGTGCTTTTTCGGTGGCACCAGCCGTCTCTCAGGCTAGGGGAGGAGCATAGACTCCCAGTAATCACACTCCAGAGCAGTTGGCTCCCCTATATCAGAATCTAGCAGTCCAGCAAGTTGGGGTAGTTCAGTCAGTTGTTGCTGCACAAACTGGGGAGAGGCCCGCGATGTCTACTGAGGAATTGATGAGATTGGACAAGTTCACAAAGCTCTTGCCTATTCACTTTAGTGGTGCACCTTTTGAGGACCCACAGGATTACTTGGACCATTTCCATGAGGTGTTGCGCAACATGGGTATTGTTGAGACCAGTGGGGTCGACTTTGCAGTGTTCTCGATGACCGGTTCGACTAAGAGATGGTGGAGAGATTATATGTTGACCAGACCAGCTGGTTCGCCTTCACTTACATGGGATCAATTTTCATAGCTATTTCTATAGAAGTTCATTCCTTTCTTTCTAAGAGAGGAGTATCGCACGCGGTTTGAGCGCCTTCAGTAGGGTAGCATGACCGTTACCAAGTATGAGACCCGATTTGTTGACCTAGCTCACCATGCATTTATTTTACTCCCTACTGAGAGGGAGAGAGTGAGGAGATTCATTGATGGACTCACTTTCAGTATCAAGCTACAGATGGCCAAGGAGATCGGAGATGATATTTATTTCCAGAGGGCCGTAGAGATTGCTAGACGGATTGAAATAGTTCGTGGTCAGGGGAGGGGGCCGGTGTCTGATAAGAGGCCTCTTCATTTCGGTGGTTCAATGGTGCCTCACTTGGAGGCAGGGGTACTTTTGGTAGGGGCCATCCTCCTAGGACATTTCAGTCAGCGCTTCAGGCATCCCATAGTGCTTCGAGTAGTCATGGTCCTTTATTTATCTCATCCTGAGCAGCTAGCCTACATTACATCATCAGCTCCTATTAGTGCTCCTCCGATCCAGAGTTATCAGAGTGGTTATCCAGGTCGACAGGGCTAGTTCCAGGGTCAACAGTCAAAATAGCTAAGAGCTTGTTATATTTGTGGAGATCCGAGGCACCTCTCTAGATTTTGCCCCAAGTCATAGGGCGGGCATGCCACAACAGGGTTCTCGTGCCATGGTTTTTGCATCGATTTCTTCACCGCCCCCTCAGCCAGCTAGAGGTCATCCGAGAGGCAGAGGTTAAAGTGGGTGGGCCCAGCCCCGTTTGTATGCATTCCTATCTAGACCGGAGGCCGAGTCATCTGACGCCATTATCACATGTATTGTTCCAGTCTGCCATAGATATGCTTCAGTTCTATTTGATCCAGGCTCTACTTATTCCTACTTGTCATCCTATTTTGCGTCATATCTGATTGTGCCCCATGATTCTTTGAGTGTTCCTGTATATGTGTCCACGGCTGTAGGAGATTCTATTATTACAGATCATGTTCATCTCTTGTGTGTGATTACCATTGGGAGTCGTGAGACTAGTGTAGATCTCCTACTTCTTGATATGGTAGACTTTGATGTTATTTTGGGCATGGATTGGCTGTCACCATATCATGCTATATTGGACTGTCACGCCAAGACGGTGACCCTAGA
Organism: Nicotiana obtusifolia; assembly: GCA_002018475.1. Taxonomy (NCBI): domain Eukaryota; kingdom Viridiplantae; phylum Streptophyta; class Magnoliopsida; order Solanales; family Solanaceae; genus Nicotiana; species Nicotiana obtusifolia. Next base: position 127,556 of record MCJB01050430.1, read on the forward strand.
CATGCTGAGTTTGCCTCGATTAGAGTGGAGAGGGACTCCTGGCCATTCTACCAGCAGGTTTATTTCTTATATGAAGGCTCGACGTATGGTCAAGAAGGGATGTCTAGCTTATTTGGCTTATATTCGCGATTCTAGTGCGGAGGTTCCTTCAATGGATTCAGTACCAGTTGTGCATGAGTTTCAAGAGGTGTTTCCTGCAGATATGCCGGGGATGCCAGCTGACAGAGATATTGACTTATGTATTGACTTGGCTTTGGGCACTCAGCCCATTTCTATTCCACCATGCCATATAGCCCTGCCTGAGTTAAAGGAACTGAATGAGCAGTAGCAAGATTTGCTTGATAAGGGATTCATTTGACCTAGTGTCTCGCCTTGGGGTGTGCACGTGCTGTTCGTGAAGAAGAAGGATGGTTTGATAAGAATGTGTATAGGCTATCGATAGTTGAACAAATTCATTATCAAGAACAAGTATCCACTTCCGAGGATTAATGACTTATTTGATCAGCTTCAGGGTGCCAAAGTGTTTTCGAAGATTGACTTGGGATCTGGCTACCATTAGTTGAAGATTAGGGCATCGGATGTCCCTAAGATAGCGTTTCAGGCTTTGGTATGGGTATTATGAGTTCCTATTGATGTCATTTGGGTTGACAAATGCCCCAGTAGCATTTATGGATTTGATGAACCGGGTATTTGAGCCCGATTTGGATTCTTTCGTGATTGTATTGATTATGATATCTCTATCTACTCCTGCCATCGAAAGGATCATGAACAGAATCATTGAGTTGTACTTCAGACTCTGAGAGATAGTCAGTTATATGCCAAGTTTTCAAATTGTGAGTTTTGGTTGGATGCGGTTGCCTTTTTGGGGCATGTTGTATCGTTCGAGGCATTAAAGTGGATCTTAAGAAGATTGAGGCAGTTTAGAACTGGCCAAGACCTACTTCAGTTACAGATACTCGGAGTTTCCTTGGTTTGGCAGGTTATTATTCGCGATTCCTAGAGGAGTTTTCATCTAATGCAGCCCCATTTACTAGATTGACCTAGAAGGTGCCCCATTCAGGTGGTCCGATGAGCGTGAGTTGAGCTTTCAAAAACTCAAGACTACTTTGACTACAACCCTAGTGTTGGTGTTGCCTAGAGGTTCAGGATCCTACATAGTGTATTATGATGCATCGCGTATTGGGCTCGGTTCAGTATTGATGTAGGATGGCAGGGTGATTTTATACGCGTCGCGGCAATTGAAGGTTCATAAGAAGAATTACCACGTTCATGACTTAGAGTTGGCATCCATTGTTCATGCACTAAATATTTAGAGGAATTACCTTTACGGCATGTCATGTAAGGTATTCACAGATCATCGGATTCTATAGTATTTGTTCAAGCAAAAGGATCTCAACTTGAGAAAGCGGAGGTGGTTGGAGCAGTTGAAAAACTATGATATTACCTTTTGTATCACCCGGGAAGGCCAATGTAGTGGCCCATGCCTTGAGTAGAAAGGTTGTGAGTATGGATAGCCTTGCATATATTCCAGTTGGTGAGAGAGAGCGAGCATCATATGTTCGGGCCTTGGCCAATCAGTTCGTGAGGTTAGATGTTTTGGAGCCTAATCGTGTTCCAACTTCATAGGTTAGTAGGTTTTAACTTTCCTTCCATTTCCATAAACACCCATTGATTTTAACCTTTAATCTATGCTTTTTCATGTTAGAAATTAGGGATTTAGGTAGAAATTGAGAATTTTGAGAAATTGAGATTTAGACATCAAATTGAGGTCGAATTTCAAAACTAATCACCTAACCTACATCGTGGGTAAATGGATTATCGGATATTTGTCCGAATCTTGGGGTTTGACCAAGCGGGCCCTGAGTTGACTTTTTCCAAAAACACTAAAGATTGAAGATTTTTCAGTTGTGGGTAGTTTCTAAAGTTTATTTTAAAATATTTTAATTATATTTGGTTAGATTTGATAGTTTGGAGGCTAATTCCAGAGGAAAATCCGTGATTGAGTCTTGATTTGGTTGCGTAGTGAGGTAAGTGTCGTGGTTAACCTTGACTTGATGAATTAGAACTTGTTAGTCTATTTGCTACGTGTTTTATGCGTGGGAACAATGTATATGTGAGGTGACGAATACTTATGCGTTGTTATTGGGTTAAAGCATGCGGGTGGAACGTTGTTAATTATGATATTCATGCTTAAGTTAGATTACTACTTTTTTGATTATTCGTTTTGTAATTATTGCTTATTTCATAGTTGCTGAATATTTATGGAAGTTGAAGATTGGAATCATGGCATCATATTTGACGTTAAATTTATTCTAGGCATTATTTATTATTCGAATTTATATTATCATTATTATATGGTGAGGAAGAGAGTAAAAGCACGAAAGGTGATACGGTTCCATTGCATTTACATTATCATTATTACATGATGAGGAAGAGAGTAAAAACCACAAAGAGTGATGCCGTGCTATTTTATTTACATTATCATTATTACATGGTGAGGAAGAGAGTAAAAGTACGAAAGTTGTTGTCGTGCCATTATATTCATATTATTGCATGGTGAGGACAAGAGTAAGAGCACGAAGGGTGATGCTGTGCCATTTTCATGTCACTGGTTTGATTGATTTTACCGGTTTTGATGATTTACTTGGTTATTTCATGATTTCATACCTGTCGTAGTTGTTATATTTTTCCCTTTTCGCATGTCCCCTCCCAGTTTGTACGTTATCATTCTCTGTTATTATTGCTTCTTTATATACACTTGTACAGGTTTATTTACGTAGGTGTCTTGTCATAGCCTCGTCACTACCTCGTCGAGGTTAGGCTCGACACTTACAAAGTACATTGGGTCGATTGTACTCATACTACACTTCTTCACTTCTTATGCAGATACTAGTATTGGTCCCAGCGGTACATGAGGTGCGTCAGCTCGGATCATTGCATACGAAGACTTGAGGTAGATCCACTGGCGTTTGCAGACCTTGAAGTCACATTACATTCCCACTTTTACTGTTCATTTCTTTCGAAACAGTTATTTTTAGTTCAGACGTTGCTTGTAGACTTTTAGTTGTTTGTGTACTCGTGACTCCCGATTTCTGGGAGAAGATACTATCACGTGATTTTTATCAGTACTGTATTAGACTAGGTTTCTATTTTTGGTTGTAAGTCACTATAGTGTTTTTAACTGTAAAAATTGGTTATGTAATTATTTCACGTCGGATTGCCTAACAAGTGGATGTTAGGCGCCATCACAACCCCGAGGTTGGGATTTCGGGTCGTGACATTAGTCTAAAGGGTAACTTCTCACGAGTACATGAGTGTCTAGATCCAGCTAAATACAAGATTTTAATGAAATATAATCTGAAATATAATAGAAACAGTACAAGAAATAGGAAAGTGACTCTAAGGCCTAGGAATGTGATGCGGCTCTATCTCGAATCATTGTAGTATGAGTACAACCGACCCAATGTACTCAGTAAGTATCGAGCCTATCCCCGACGAGACAGTGGTGATGCTGAGGCAAGACACCTACTAAAAACCTGTGCAAATATATATATATATATATATATATAAGAGTTTAATTAGTTACGCGGTTAGCTTAAAGTATTTTATAAACTATCAGGTCACATTTACCTATTATAGCAGGTAACATACTCTAATTTAAGATTACAAATCTTACTTTTTATGGAGGCTTATTTGTAATATTTTTCTGGGGATTTGATAGTGTAAATTCTTTTTGCACTAAAAATATATAACTTAAAGTCATTTTCAATCCCTTGAAATAAACAATTTTTTTAGAGTAGTGCATAGTGGTTAAAAAATAATATGTAACAATTGATTTTAAATATTTTATCTTGTTGGAAGGTGGTGCTAATATAAAGAACTATATATTGCCATTATATATAAAGAAATAATAGTTTGTCATATTTGTTTTAATATTAAATATTTATCTCTTGCTGCCAAAGTGGTGCTAGTATAAAATATCGAGTCCCGTCATAATATAAAGAATTACATTTTGTCATATATGTAATAAAGAACTAATTATTAAGAATTACCTATTGCCATAATATAGACAGATAATACTTTGTCATGTCTGTTTTAGTATTTCATATTTATCTCTTGCTGCCAAAGTGGTGCTGGTATGAAGAATCGAATCTAGTCATAATATAAAAGAATTACATTTTGTCATATGTTGTTGTATTAGAGAACTAATTATTAGAGTATTTTTATATTTTTATCTTTCTGGCAAAGTGGGCCTAATTTTTCGATCCAATATTCCAACCTATTGCTTTCAGATACCAATGAGTATTTTAGTCCCGTGCCCCTATTTATTGCCTTCTTTATGTTATATTGTGGTTATGTGATTTGCCGGGGTGGTTGGTTTGGTTTCGGGTGAGTTTCAGAGTAAAATGGGACACTTAGTCCCAAAGTTAAAGTTTAAGTTGAAAGAGTTGACCGGTGTTTGACTTTTATGTAGACGACTCCAGAATGGAGTTTTGATGGTTCTGATAGCTTAGCATGGTAATTTTGGACTTAGGAGCATGATCAGATAATGATGTGGACATCTGTAAGTCGTTTTGGCTTGAATTGGCGAAAGTTAGAAAGTTGAAGGTTGAGAGTTTGACCAGAGTTGACTTTAATGAAATCAGGGTCAGATTCTAATTTCGGAAGTTGGAATAGGTCTGTTGTGTTATTTACGAAATGTGTGCAAAATTTAAGGTCAATTGAAGTTGGTTTGGTATGAATCGACGTTACTTTTGGATGTTCATGGTTTCAATAGGTTTGAATTGGGTTGCGTTTCGTAGAACCAATGTTGTTTGATGTGATTATAGGCCATAAGTAGGTTCTTTATGTGATTTGGAACTTGATGGCATCTTCGGATGGGATCTTGGGCGCCCCGGGTGTGAATCAGATTGAAATTGGGATCGTTTTTTGACTTAGTTGATTGCTGAAGGTTGCTGAAGTTCTGGTGTCATCGCACCTACGGTGGGCTTGGCCGCAGGTGCGAGTGGGCTGCAGCAGAAGCGGATTTGAGTTGGGCTGGGGAGGACTGCATTTGTGGTCAAGCTTCCGCAGAAGCGGGCTTGTAGAAGCAAGCCAATGCCTGCAGAAGCGAACCACAGAAGTGATTTGTGATCGCAGAAGCGAAAATGTTCTGCCTTAACGAGAAGCCGCACTTGCGATGGATTATCCATAGGTGTGGAGCCGCAGAAATGGTTTTAGGTCCGCAGATGTGGAATCACTGGGCTAAAAGGGCGCAGATCGAGGGTTTGTTCCCATTCTTCATCTTTTGAGTTAGAGACCTCGATTTTGGGCGATTTTGAGAGAGGATTTCAAGGAGTTGATCAGGATAAATGATTTTAACTTGAATTTTACTATTATAAATGAATCAATCATTGTTTTTATCTTTTAATTAGTGTTTTGAGTTGGAAAATTGGAGAAATTTGTGAAAACTTCATAAGCTATATTTTGAGGATTTTGAGGTCGATTTGATGTCAAATTGAATAATTTTAGTATGGTTGGACCCATTATTGAATGGGTGTTCGAATTTTGTAAGTTCGGCCGGTTTTCTAGAAGCGCGCCCGGGGTTGACTTTTTGAGTTGACTTTTTGATTTTCTTTAAAGATTGCAATTTTATTATCCGAAATAGTTTCATATGGTTTGTATTTATGGTATAGAATTATTTTGGCTAGGTTCGAGCCGTTCGGAGTCGGATATTCGCGGAAAAGGCTTACTAGTGGATTGAGTTAGCTTGTTTGAGGTAAGTCTCTTACCTAACTTTGTGTGGGGAAATTACCCGTTAGGTTTGGAGTAGTTTTGTGTCATTTGTGGTACGTGAAAGCCGTGTAGGCAAGGTGAAGAGTGGGTACACGGGCTATATGTGGAATTGACCTGTTTAAGCTATGTAGATTCCTTTCATGCCTTTAAACGAATTTTCACATGTTATATCCATCATCGTTAATCTATCCTTACGTGCTTTATTTGGCATTGTTAATACTTGTGCCGTCTCTTACTTGTTATTTGCCCTTACACGCTTAGTTGAAGTTACTGTTTCCTTATTGCCTTATTAATTATTTAACTGTTGAGTTACCTTACTTGAAGTTGTTAATTATTAGAATATCTTATTGCTGAATTTTGGTGTTGAAGTTGTAAAAGTCGTGATCATATTGAGGCAAAGTTTTTAATTATTGAAATACCATTCTTGTTGAGATATTCACTTTCAGTTGCTATTGTTGAGTCTCTTGTCAGATTGTGGTTGAGCCACGAGTTATTTGTTGTGGAAACATTAATACTGTTGATTCTTTTGGCAAGTTGTGATATTTGGGCACTTGAGGTGCAAGTTGTGATATATTGTACTATTGACATGCATGCGGTGGTATGAGGATAGGGGTTGATATGCATGCGGTGAGATAAGGTGGGCTTGATACGCGTGTTGCTAGTAGGGGAACTACTTGAAGCCACGCAGTGTGATACGGTGGGCTAAAACGCGGGTATATTTTTCGGGAAAAATGGTTTTCAAATTTAAATACAAGGCTCCCGAGGTGATATAAGGAAAGATTGTTATTGAAATTGTGAAATGAGAATATGAGGCGGCACCTCGGTTGTGATTCTTGTTGTTATCTCTTATTTACCTCACTTGTATTTTGTCCGTGTTGTTTCCTTGATGTTCTTATTACGTGATCATTTCTTGTTGCATTTATTCCTTTACATTCAGTTTTAATCTATCTTGTCATATTTCTTTATTGCCTCATTTTCCTCGTGTACATTCTTAGACTGTATTATACTTGTTAAATTTCTTATTTTTATCCTAGTAGGTGTTTTGACCTGACCTCGTCACTGCTCTACCGAGGTTAGACTTGATACTTACTGGGTACCGTTGTAGTGTACTAATACTACGCTTCTGCATATCTTTTTATGCAGATCCAAGTACCACGTACCAGGCTAGGCACCAGTGAGTAGAGCTTCCAGATCGGAGACTTCAAGGTATACCTGCAACGTTCGCAGGCCTCGAAGTCACCCTCTGTCCTTTCTTTCTATCGCATACTCTTATTATTGATATATATGTATTAGGGATCTTTTAGTATACCCATGTAGAGCTTATGATTCACTCTCACCAGATTTTGGGAGTTATTGTCAGCTGTATTGTGGAGTTCTTTTTTAATATCTGGTTGGTTTAAATTTGAAGATTTTATTATTATTCCTGTTATTTCTTCATGTATGTTAGTATTACCTAGTCTTAGATACTAGGTTTCATCACAACATCCTACAGTGGGAGATTGGGGTCGTGACAAGTGGGTATCAGATCTCTAGGTTCATAGGTGTTACCAGTCATAAACAGGTTTAGTAGAGTCTTGCAGATCGGTATGGAGACGTCGGAACTTATCTTCGAGATGCTATGGAACTGTTAGGAAACTTCACTTCTTTGATTCCTTATCATGAGAATTTGTTGACTTCGAAATTCGGAATCTTTGTCTTTCTATTCTCTCAAAGATGGTGAGGACACGCATAGCTGGATCCAACGATCAAACACCCACGCCCCCTGCTAGGGTCGCGAGAGGCTGCGGTCAGGGCAGAGGCCAAGGAGAGGCACGTTGTGCAGCTAGAGCACCTGCCCGATCTGCGACAGAGGAGCCACCAGTAGCTGTAGTTGGGGGCCAGGCACCCGAGGGGCCTGTTGCCACCCATGCACTTCAGGAGACCCTTGCACAGTTCTTGAGCATGTTTGGTACTCAAGCTCAGGCGGGATTTATTCCACTTGCACCAGCCAAATCTCAAAATGGGGAAGGAGTTAAGACTCCCGCGGCTCGTAGACCAGAGTAGCGAGCCCATGTTGACGAGGTCCCAAAGGTTATATCAGTATAGCCGGTTGTCCCGGTTTAGCATGAGGTTAGGGCAACAGCATCTGAGGAGGAGCAGCTTGGACTCGATAGGTACAAGAAGTATCATCCTCTAACTTTAAGCGGCCTAGCTACAGAGGGTGCACATGGGATTCTAGAAAAGTGCAATTCTCTATACCATGGGTATTGTAGAGACGAGCAGGGTTGCTTTTACTATAATCCAGTTGTCGGGACTAGCATATCCGTGGTGGCGGGCTTACGAGAAGGGTAGCTCAATTGATGTAGCTTCACTCATATGGGTTCAGTTTTCAGAGATGTTCTTGAGAGAGTTTGTTCACCAGAGCCTATGGGATGCATGGCACGCGGAGTTTGAGCAGCTGCGCCAGCGTACTTTGACAATGTCAGGGTATGTTTTCAGATTCAGTGGGTTGTCCAAACATGCACCTGCCTTGGTTTTTACAGTCAAAGAGCGGGTCCGTCGATTTATCGAGGGGCTCAACTATGGTATTAGATTCAGCATGACTCAGAAGTTAGAGACAAATACCACATATCAGCAGGTGACAGAGATCGCACTGAGACTAGAGGGAATGTGGGACCGTGAGAGCGAGAACAAGGAGGCCAAGATGCCTCGAGATTCTAGCAGATATAGTGGTACCCGTGCCCCAGTTGTAGCCCATCATGGTAGAGGCTATGTGAGTCATCTAGTTCATTCAGCACTTCCATCTTCTAGTGGTACTTCGGCTACTTCCAGGTCTCAGGTCGCACATTATGCACCGCCACTGTGTAGTGCGCCTCCTGCAGAGGGTGCTCTCGGCGATCAGTTCAGCCGACCAGGCCCGAGCCAGTTTCAGCAGCCATATCCTCCGAGAGCTTGTTTTGAGTGTGGTGATACTCGTAATATGGTGAGGGACTGCCCAAGACTCAGGAAGGGTGCACCTCCGCTGACTACTCAGGCTCCACGTATTCCACAGGGTCCCCAAACTTTTCAAGCCGTGGTTACTGCTCCAGTTTCCGCTCCACCTGCATAGCCAGCTAGGAGTGGAGGTCAGGCGGGAAGGGGTCTCCCTAGAGGGGGAGGTCAGGTCAGGTGTTATGCTTTTCTAGGTAGGACGGAGGCGGTTGCGTCAAAACACAGTTATCACAGGTATTGTTTCGGTTTTTCACAGAGATGCTTAAGTCTTATTTGATCCAGGCTCCACATACTCATATGTATCATCTTACTTTGCTCAGTATTTGGGTATATCTCATGATTTTCTGAGTTCTCATGTTTACGTGTCTACGCTTGTGAGAGATTCTATTATTGTTGTCCATTGTATAGCGATCATGTTTAGTTGTTATTGGTGGTTTTGAGACTAGAGTTGATCTATTGTTGCTCAGTATGGTAGACTTTGCTGTTATCTTGGGCATGGACTGGTTGTCACCCTATAGTGCTATTCTTGATTGTCACGCCAAGACGGTGACATTGTCTATGCCAGGTTTGCCGCGGTTGGAGTGGACAGGTACTTTAGATTATGTTCCTAGTAGGGTTGTGTACTTCCTAAAGGCACAACAAATGGTTGAGAAGGGGTGTGATGCATAACTAGCCTTTGTGAGAGATGTCAGTGTTGATACTCCTACTGTTGAATCAATTCTGATAGTGAGAGAGTATATAGATGTATTTTCGACAGATCTTCTGGGCATGTCGCTAGATAGGGATATCAATTTTGGTATTGACTTGTTGTCGGGCACTTAGCCCATTTTTATTCAACCATATCGTATGGCCCTAGTGGAGTTGAAGGAGTTAAAGGAGCAGTTGCAAAGTTGATTGATAAGGGTTTTATTCGGCGTAATATGTCATCTTGGGGTGCTCCAGTTTTGTTCGTGAAGAAGAAGGATGGTTCTATGTACATGTGTATTGATTATCGGTAGTTGAACAAGGTTATAGTGAAGAACATGTACCCATTGCCACGCATTGATAACTTATTTGATCAGCTACAGGGTGCCAGAGTGTTTTCAAAGATGTATTGCGGTCACGGTATCATCAGCTGAAGATTCGGGATCCAGATATCTCGAAGACTACTTTCAGGACTCTGTATGGTCACTACGAGTTCCTTGTGATGTCATTTGGGCTGACCAACACCCCATCAATATTTATGCACCTGATGAATAGTGTATTTCAGCCATATCATGATTCATTTATCATTGTATTTATCAACGATATCTTGGTATACTCCTGCAGCCAAAGGATCATGAGCAGCATTTGAGGATTGTGCTCCAGACCTTGAGAGAGGAGTTGTATGCAAAATTTTCAAAGTGTGAATAATGGCTTGATTCTATTGCATTTTAGGGTCATTGGTGTCAAGTGATAGGATCAAAGTAGATTTGAAGAAGATTGAAGCAATGCAGAGTTGGCCCACACCATCTTCAGCTACTGAGATCCGGAGTTTTCTTGGTTTGGCAGGGTATTACTGCCCTTTCGTAGAGGGTTTCTTATCCATTGCTGCACCTATGACCAGATTGACCTAGAAGGGTGCTCCTTTCATATGGTCCAAGGAGTGTAAGGAGAGCTTTCAAAAGCTCAAGACTGCTTTGACTACAGCCCCAGTGTTGGTGTTGCCTTATACTGTGTATTGTGATACGTCACGTGTTGGCCTTGGCACGATGTTGATGCAAGACAGTAGGGTGATTGTCTACGCGTCTAGGAACTTGAAGGTTCATGAGAAGAATTATCCTGTCCACGACTTGGAATTGGCAGCTATTGTTTATGCCTTGAAGATTTCGCGGCACTATTTGTATGGTGTCCTTTGTGAGGTCCATACCGACCACCGGAGTCTCCAACATCTGTTCCAAAAAAGAATCTTAACTTACGGCAGCGAAGATGGTTAGAGTTTCTTAAAGATTATGATACCACTATTTTATATCATCCCGGGAAGGCCAATATAGTGGCCGATGCCTTGAGTTGAAAGGAGGAGAGCTTGGGCAGTTTAGCATATCTGCCGGCGCGGAGAGGCCATTAGCATTGGATGTTCAGGCCTTGGTCAACCAGTTTGTTTGATTGGATGTTTTGGATCCCAGTCGAGTTCTTGCTTGCGTGGTTTCTCGGTCTTCTTTATATGATCGCATCAGAGAGCGTCAGTATGATGACCCCCATTTGCTTGTCCTTAAGGACATGGTATAGCACGACGATACCAAGGAGGTTTCTATCGGAGATGATGGTGTGTTACGGATGCAGGGCCGGTTATGTGTGCCCAATGTGGATGGGTTAAGTGATTTGATTCTCCAGGAGGCCCACAGTTCGTGGTACTCCATTCATCCGGGTGCCGCTAAGATGTACGAAGATTTGAGGAAGCACTATTAGTGGAGGAGAATGAAGAAAGACATAGTGGAGTATGTAGCTCAATGCCTAAATTGTCAGGAAGTGCAGTATGAGTATCAGAGACCAGGTAGGTTGCTTCAGAGACTTACGGTTCTCGAGTGAAAATAGGTGCGTATTACTATGGACTTCATTGCTAGGCTCCCATGGACTCAGAAGAAATACAATCGTTGTATAGGTGATTGTGGATAGGTTGACCAAGTCGTCTAATTTCATTCCAGTGGTGACTACCTATTTATCAGAGCAGCTAGCTCTGGTCTATATCCGCGAGATAGTCCGACTTCATGGCGTGTCGGTATCCGTCATCTCTGACCGAGGCACGTAGTTTACATCACGTTTCTGAAGAGTTGTACATTGCGAATTGGGCACACTGGTTGAGTTGAGTACAACATTCCACCCCCAGACGGACCGACAGTCCGAGCACACCATTCAAATATTTGAGGAAATGTTTCGTGCCTGTGTTATGAATTTCGGGGGTTCTTGGGATCAGTTCTTGCCGCTTGCAAAGTTTGCCTACAACACTACTACCAATCGATTATTCAGATGGCTCCCTGTGAGGCCCTATATGGGAGACGGTGTCGTTCTCTAGTTGATTGGTTTGAGTCGGGAGAGGCTAATTTATTAGGCACGGATTTGGTTCGAGATGCCTTGGAGAAGGTCCAGTTGATCCAAGATCGGCATCGTACATCCCAATCTAGATAGAAGAGTTATGTGGATCGGAAGGTTTGTGATGTTGCATTTATGGTTGGAAAGCGAGTTTTGCTTGGGGTTTCACCCATGAAGGGTGTGATGAGGTTCGAGAATAGGGCAAGTTGAGCCCTAGGAATATCAGCCCTTTTGAGATCCTTGAGAGAGTGGGAGAGGTGGCCTACAAGCTTGCATTTCCACCTAGTCTATTTGCAGTTCATCCGGTGTTCCATGTTTCCATGCTCCAAAAGTATCACGGTGAATCGTTTCATGTTTAGATTTCAGCTCAGTCCAATTGGACAAGAATTCTTCTTATGTTGAGGAGCCGGTGGCTATCTTGGACAGGCAAGTACGAAAATTGAGGTCAAAGGACATTGCTCCAGTGAAGGTTTAGTGCAGGGGTCAACCAGTTGAGGAGGCGACTTGGGAGACCAAGCATGATATGTGTAGTCGTCATCCTCATCTTTTCATCACTTCAGGTATGTCTCTATACTCGTTCGAGAATGAACATTTATTTTAAGAAAGGGAGGACGTAACGACCCGGTCAGTCGTTTTGAGTATTTTAGCCTCGTTCCCCTATTTATTGCCTCTTTTATGCTATATTATAGTTATATGACTTGCCGGGATGATTGGTTTGGTTTCAGGTGAATTTCGGAGTGAAATGGGACACTTTCGGGTGAATTTCGGAGTGAAATGGGACACTTACTCCAAAAGTTGGAAGCTTAAGTTGAAAGAGTTGACCGGAGTTTGACTATTGTATAGACGACTCCGGAATGGAGTTTTGATGGTTCTAGAAGCTTCGTAAGGTGATTTTGGACTTATGAACGTGTTCAGATATTGATTTGGAGGTTCGTATGTCGTTTTGGCTTGAATTGGTGAAAATTAGAAAGTTGAAGATTTGGAAGATTGAGAAGTTTGACCGGGAGTTGACTTATTGATGTCAGGGTCGGATTCCGATTCCAAAAGTTGGAACAGGTCTGTTGTGTCATTTATGACTAGTGTGCAAAATTTAAGGTCAATCACAGTTGGTTTGATATGGATCGGCGTTAGTTTTGGAACTTGAATGTTCATGGTTTCAATAGATTTGAATTGGGTTGCGTTTTGTAGAATTGATGTTGTTTGATGTGATTTTAGGCCTTGAGTAGGTTAGTTATGTGATTTGGAACTTGATGGTATGTTCGGACAGGGTTCAGGGGCCCCGAGTGTGAATTGGATTGAAATCGGGATCATTTTTTAACTTAGTTGATAATTGAAGGTTGCTGAAGTTCTAGTGTGTCAACGCACCTGTGGTGGGCTTGGCCGCAGGTGCTAGTGGGTTGTTGTAGAAGCAGTGAGTTGGGCTGGGGAGGACCGCAGGTGCGGTCAAGCTTCCGCAAAAGCGAGCTCGAAGAAGCGAGCCATTGCCCGCAAAAGCAGAACCGCAAAAGCGAAAAGGTTCTAGCTTAATAAGAAGCCGCACCTGTGATGGATCATCCGCAGGTGCGTTTCCGTGGAAGTGGTTCTTGGTCCGTAAATGCGAAATCACTGGGCTAAAAGGGGGAAAATCGAGGGTTTGTTCCCATTCTTCATCTTTTGGGTTAGAGACCTTAGTTTTGGGCGATTCTAAGAGAGATTTTCAAGTAGTTGATCGGGGTGAGTGATGTTAACTCGGATTTGACTATTATACATGAATTCATCATTATTTTTATCGTTTAATTAGTATTTTGAGTTGAAAAAATTGGGGAAATTTGTGAAAACATCATAAGCTATATTTTGAGGATTTGAAGGTCGATTTGAGGCCGAAATTGAATAATTTTAGTATGGTTGAATTCATTATTGAATGGGTGTTTGGATTTTATAAATTTGGTCGGGTTCCAAGACGTGGGCCTGGGGTTGACTTTTTGAGTTGAATTTTTTATTTTCTTTAGAGATTACAACTTTATTATCCGGAATAGTTTTTTATGGTTTGTATTTATGGTATAAAGTTATTTTGGCTAGATTCGAGCCGTCCGGAGTCGGCTATTCGCGAAAAAGGCTTACTAGTGGATTGAGTTAGTTTGTTTGAGGTAAGTAGCTTGCCTAACTTGTGTGGGGGAATTACCCTTTAGGATTGGAGTTCTTTTGTGTCATTTGTGGTATGTGAAAATCGTGTACGCAAAGTGACAAGTGGGTACACGGGCTATATGTGGTAATTGACCGGTTTAAGCTATGTAGATTCCTTTCATGCCTTTAATCGAATTATCATAACATGTTATATTCATCATCATTAATCTATCCTTACATGTTTTATTTGACATTGTTAATACTTGTCCCATATCTTACTTGTTATTTTCCCTTACATGCTTAGTTAAAGTTACTGTTTCCTTATTGCATTGTTAATTATTTAACTGTTGAGTAACCTTTCTTGAAGTTGTTAATTCTTGGAATATCTTATTATTGAGTTTTGAAGTTGAAGTTGTAAAAGTTGTGATTATATTGAGGCAAAGTTGTAAATTGTTGAAATACCATTCTTGTTGAGCTATTCACTTTCAGTTGCTATTATTGAGGCTCTTGTACACATTGTGGTTGAGCCACAGGCTTTTTGTTGTGGAAACATTGATATTGTTAATTATTTTGGCAAGTTGTGATATTTGGGAACTTGAGGTGCGAATTGTGATATGTTGTAATATTGATACGCATGCGGTGGTATAAGGATAGAGGTTGATATGCATGCGGTGAGATAAGGTGGGCTCGATACGCGTGTTGCTAGTAAGGGAACTACTTGAAGCCACACGGTGCAATAAGGTGGGCTAAAAATGGGTAGCTATTTCGTGAAATATAATTTTTAAAATTAAATGTTAGGCTCCTGCGGTGATATAAGAAAAGATTGTGATTGAAATTTTGAAATACGAATACGAGGTGGTACCTCGATTGTGATTCTTGTTGTTATCTCTTATTTACTTCACTTGTATTTTGTTCGCGTTATTTCCTTGATGTTCCTATTACATGATCCTTTCTTGTTGCGTTTATTTCTTTACATTCAGTTGTAGTCTATCTTGTCGTATTTCTTTATTGCCCCATTTTCCTCGCGTACATTCCTACACTATATTGTACTTGTTCAATTTCTTATTTTTATCCTAGTAGGTGTCTTTACCTGACCTCGTCACTACTCCACTGAGGTTAAATTTGATACTTACTGGATACCATTGTGGTATACTCATACTACGCTTCTGCACATCTTTTTATGTAGATTAAGGTACCACATACCAGGCTAGGCACCAGTGAATAGAGCTTCCAGATCGGAGACTTCAAGGTATACCTGCTAGCGTTCGCAGCCCTCGGGGTCACCCTCTGTACTTGTTTTCTATTGTATACCCGTGTAGAGCTTATGACTCAGTCTCACTAGATTTTGGGAGTTATTGTCAGCTGTATTGTGGAGTTCTTTTATGATTGCTAATTGGTTTAAATTTGAAGATTTTATTATTCCCATTATTTTTTCATGTATGTTAAGTTAACCTAATCTTAGAAACTAGGTGCTATCACGACATCCTATGGTGGGAGATAGAGATTGTGACAAGAACAAAAGAAAATACATGTTGCACTTTTCTTACATGTAGGGAACAACACTCTGTTTACTTTACAGAAATTTAATTTTGAAAAGCTCTCATTCTCTTTTTCTTACATGATGTTTTATACTTCAATACCACACAAGAGGAGGTGATTTCTGTGGTGTTCAATTTTTGCATGCACTATTTATAGAAGGATCTAGTTTTCTATGAGTTCCTTAGTCTACTGTTGCGGAACAAATAATGCAGAAAGTAAAGAACATAAGTATTTTTACGTGGAAAACACCCGACTCAAAAGGTGAAATAATCACGACCTACTTCCCAGTAGGATTTTTCCCAAAACTTCACTACAACTCTAAGCCAAAACACCAATTTTTACAAACTCTCATAAACCTAAGAATTACCTCTAACCTTTGTAGCAACCAGCCACAGACTGTTGCGACAGCTTCAAGTTAACTCTAACATGAATAATACAATTCAAGTACCTAATAAAATTTACTTCTAAGAATGCTGAAAGGTACAACTCAAAGCCCTACTACAGTTGAACTAGTATAAAACATAGACACGTGAAATTGGTTCTTCTATCTGCTTCATGTAGCTTCAGTTTCACACTTCTTGAAACACACTGGAATTGCTTGCAAAATACCTTGCTATTTTGCTCTCAATTCTTGCTTAAATTCAGCATTTGTGTGTCACCTGTAAAAGAGGACACAACTGAAATATATAGAGTTAGTAGGATTAGGATTAACTAGAAACATGATGCTTTACTCTTCCTTGGTGGAAGAGTTCTAGTTAACTTCAATCTATAACTCTTTCATTATCTAGGATAGAGTTCTCTTCAAGTAAGGAATCATGCTCCTTGTCAATTATGCAATCTTTTCGTTCAGGAAATATCATATACAACCATTTATTCTTATCCCTTGCACATGCATGCCTTTTACTTGAATTTAATCATGCACTGTGTACACTGTCCATAAACTTGATTCATACATATATTCCTTTGTCAATCATCAAAACTAAACCACTTAAGCCAACATTACATTTAAATAGCAATAAGAACAAAAAAAATGTTAAATTTTTTCTTTTACGTGCATGAAACATGAGAGTTAGATCTAGATTTATCCCCGCGTAATCAATTGAAAGGATTGTGTTGGATATAATCAATTGAAACTGAGGAGGCATGTTACCTACCTAAAATAAATAATAACAAAGTGATTGTGTTAGATATAATAACACTTATTTCATGCATTATGAAAATAGTGAGAGAAATCTTTGACTAGAATTGAAATTGAGTGGCAGCGAAATTAATAAAAGCATTAAAGAAAAAAATAAAAAAGGAAAAGTGGCTTTTAAAAGCTTTACATTACTTGTATACAAAATTAAAATATCATATTCTGCTAATATATTTTTTTAAGCAAATCAATATAATAATCAGTTTCAGATACTTACAAGTTTTTCCTTGCGGAAGTATACCATTGCAACCACTACTTAAATCACCATTAGTTATCCTTATAAAGAGGATGAATTTATGATTTTTACAGTCTAAAAATCCTCTTATGATGCAAGAAATATTTGTGTAACTAACCATAGTCGTTATCTCTTGGTGAAAAATTGTATCTCTTAATAAGATGTTCCGAGAAAAGAAAAGGAATACCGTTAACAATAAAAGGAGTACATATGTGATGACATTAATTTACGACAATATGCAGAATAACATGTAAGATAGTTTCTTCTCTTTTACATAACTTATTAATTTGCAATTTGGTTTTATAGTTCTATTTTTATTTTTTTTATAAAAAAAAATTGATTTATGAACTTTTTCTAGCGCTTAATAAACCAGATTTCCTTTTTCCAGCTATATGATTTACGTTCATGTATGTAAAAACATAGAAATTGACAAGGGACGTAAAATTGAACCGGGAGGGGGGG
>MCJB01050431.1:0-30362 GCA_002018475.1 Nicotiana obtusifolia
CCGAGAAGGAAGGAGAGTGCACCATTTCGGGAACGTCCGAAGATCTTTGTGCCGCTTCTTGCACATTGGCTCGACCTTCAGCCCTTGCTTCCATCTCAATATTAGCCTCTGAAGAGGCACCGGTTTCTCCCGCAACATGCTCGGGGACTCCCCGAGGGGATTTGTCAAGATCGGGGCTCTTTGTCCCCTCAGAATCGTCGCTCAGATCGGTAGGGGGATCGGGAGTCGTGATCTTGCGAGCCGCCATTTTCTTCCTACCTTTCTTCTTCTCGGGCTCGGCATGATCGGGAGCCCTTTTTCTTTTATTTCCTCCTTCCTTCTCCGACACGGGAAGGGGACGAGGAACTATCCCAATGGTAACTGCCGACCTCAACTCGGCATCCTTTGAAAGACCTGCAAAGCGCATTTTCGATGTTAAGTTTTGACACTGGTTGTTTTGGGAAAGAAAAGTATAGACAAAGCTCACCATGGTTCTTAGCCTCCCAAAGGCCTTTTGATATTTCCCTCCAGGCCCGCTCTGAGTACGACCTTTGGGCCACGATTTTCCTGACCCAACCCATCAGGTCATCGATCGCGGCCGGTGCCTGAGAAATGGCTGCGCGCGATAACACATCAGTCATACGCTAAAACAAAAAAGTAACAAAAGAAGCAAGGTAGGGGAGCACTTACGTCTCATGTTCCACTTTTCGGGGAACGGCATGTTATCGGCAGGAATCAGGTCAGAAGTTTTGATTCGAACGAATCGGCTCATCCAACCTCGATCCCTGTCTTCGTCAATACTCGAGAACGGGGCCTTACTGGCCCGGCGAGCTAATTTAATCAGCCCCCCTCGGAACATTCGGGGACTGTATAACCTAAGCAGATGGTCGAGGGTAAAAGGGTGTCCCCCCTCGACCTTATCCACGAAAAAACGGAAAAGATATACTATACGCCATACAGAAGGGTGTATTTGAGCCAAAGTAACCTGATACCTCCTACAAAATTCGACAATCATAGGATCTATGGGTCCTAACGTGAACGGATAAGTATACACACTGAGATACCCCTCCACGTGTGTAGTAATGGATTCGTTAGGGGAAGGAATTACAACTTCTTTATCAGTCCAATGGCAATCAGCCTTCACCCTATCAAGGTGTTTGGAAGTGATTGAGCTAATATAATCTGAAACCGGTTCACCCCGACCGGGTACCGAAGATGCTTTCTCGACCTTGAAGTCGGTACCTATGTAACATCCCACTGGCATGAAGGCCTTCAATGGAGGCTCCATAGAGGGCTCTTCAGTGCGGATGAGTTCAGCCTCTTCAATAGGCTGAGCAGGAGAAGTTTGTCTTGGAGGAACTGACTTGGAAGTTTTGGCCATTGAAATAGCAAGAAGCAAAGAAGATTAGAAGGATTTTTGATGAAGAAGACTAAAGGTTTTTTCTGCTCAAGAAGATTGAAAGAAACAAAGTAATTAACTGCGTGAGGACAAATGAACCGATCCAAAGAGGGTGGAAGTATTTATACTTTCCCAAAAAGCGGCGGCACGAAGCACGAAGTGAGCGGCATTAAATGCACGCATTTAATGCAATAAAAAGGTACAAAGTTTTGCAAAAGGCATGTAATGATTTCCTGCATCGACGGTTGTGTGCATCACTACGCTACCGTCATATATAGGATCTTTTTGGGGATAAGCGATTTTGACAGCTGTGCTTCCGCGTCACGTTTAGCGGGAATATCGATCGCTTAGTCGAGAAGTTCAAAGGTTGATAACTCATATCGTTTTTTGTCCTTACTCTCCAATAAACGAGGGGACTATCTGTATTGGGTCGGATGCAGTCGAGTAAGGTTGAGACCGGTTGTAATTTGAGACCGGGCCACCCCGGTTCGAATTCAACAAGTCGGGCATGTAGGCCGGGACAGCCGAAATGGGACAACCGATATGGCCGACCATAGGATGCCTCGTAACAAAGGATCGGCTTCGGACCGTATATATCGCCAATCCCGGATATCTCGCCAGGAGCAATTTCCTCAACTGTTATAGTCGTTATGCTATCATCTTGGGATATTCAATCCCGTAATTAATGGAATTTGCCTTGTAATCAGCCTTTTACTTTATTTAGGACTCTTTCATTTACCTATAAGAAGGGCATTGACCCCCCATTGTAAAGGAGGACACATTAAAAAGAGAAGAACAATATATTTCTGTTATTATTCATTTCTATACTGCTGTTCATCAAAATAATCCCCTATTTCTCATATTTCATCTTCTTCATATTGTATCAAATTGATTCACGGATCCTTAGCACCACGAATAAATTCAATTGTTATCCGGTTTTAAGGGTAAACAATCACCTAATTTATTTATTTCTGTTGGAATTTGAACTTGAAACTTTATAGTTCTCGATTCAGTTCATTGACCACTAAGTCATATCCTTAATGCTTTATTTATTTATTTATTTATTTATTGTAATTTTCTTCTTGAACATAGTTCACCAGGTACTATTTAAGGATCGTTGCATTAGTTGTGGGATAGACAAGGATATTTTATGGGTTGAGATATCCCATAAGGTTAGCTATCTCACATTTTATATAAGATAGCTAATATTATTATTTTAGTATAAAATTTATACCGGTATTAGCTAATACCAATAATCAAACATGGGATAAGTACAATTTCAAATTATATCCCGGAATTAAGATCCTTATCCCGATAACAAAACGATCCCTTAAGAATCAACAGGAGGGGTAAATTTCATAAATGATCATATAACTATGACTTCCTTTCACCAAAGTCATATAACTATGTTGTCTAATATGACAATCATAAAACTTTCACTTACTCATACAAAAGTTTCAACTGTTGAAAAATTTAACCTTCTGATGCAATATTATTTTTACTCCATATTTTCTATTTTCAATCTAATAAATATTGACTCAACTAAAAGCGGATTGATCCAAACCAAAAAAAAAATCATTTCTTGTTCTTTTGGAAAAAAAAACACAAGTTTTGATTATTCAGTTTTATATAAAAAAAAAAATGACGAAGAAAGCAACATACGTGCTATTGCACAATATGTTATGTTTATTTTGATTTTTGGATTTATTAGCATTTTATTTGGAGTTGTTGCTTAGTAAGTAATATTTTTATCAGTAAAAGAATTACCAAAAATAGTTAATATATACTATATTATATGGCTTTGCAAAGTAATATTTCTTTCTTTTTTGGAATATTTTGCATGAGATGGGGGGGGGGGGCGAAAACAAAAAAGCTATAAATAAGAAAATAGATACTCGAAATTAGAGAGCTTGGGAGAAAATAATCACAATCAACTTGGATGAAAAATATTAAAGAGGAAAATGTATGGATAAGGAGATAAATAATGCACTACTAAAAAAATCTTTTTTTTTTATTGAAATTTTCCGACCGAATAAAGGCGGTCAGCATTTTCGACGAATTTGTTCGCAAATTTTTTAAAAAAATAGAATTTTTCATTACAATTCTACGGCACACTTCGACAATATTCGTCGAATTATCTAGCACCAAATACTGCGAATATATTTTCGAGCTTTTAGACCGTATCGATCACAAAATTAAAAAAAATAATTTAATTTTTCAACTATTTTGGTCGCAAAAGTAACATTTACGAGGCAGGACTAGTTTGACTCGTTTGACCTAGTTTTTGACCGATCTGGTCGCAATTTTAAAATATTAAAATAAAGTTTTTTACCGTTTCGGTCAGAATTTTTTTTTTTAAATCCCACCCAGCCCTTTTTTCTTTCTCTTCTTGTAACAATCCGACCGGTCATTTTGAGTATTTACATTTCGTTTAGATGTTTGAAGTCATAAGTAGCTTCATATGATGTATCATGACTGGTGCGAATTATCGATTTTGATTTTCGAGTGATTCGGGATTAATTTTGAAGAATGATTCTCAAATAGGAAGCTTTAAGTTGGAAGAGTTGACTAAGTTTGACTTTTATGTATTTGACCTCGGATCGGAGTTTTGATAGTTTCGTTAAGTTTGGATTGTGATTTTGAACTTGGTCGTATGCCCGAATTTACATTTGGATGTTTCTAGAAGGTTTCAGCGCTATTTGGGGAAAGTTGGCAATTTGAAGGTTTGGAATGTTCATAAGTTTGATCGAGAGTTGACTTTGATGATATCGAGTTCGTGTTATAGTTTCGGAAGTCAAAATAGGTTCGTTATGTCATTTAACTTGTGCGCAAAATTTTAAGTTCATTTCGAGTTGATTTGATATGGTTCGGCACGAACAAAAAAGCTATAAATAAAAAAATAGATACTCAAAATTAGAGAGCTTGGGAGAAAATAATCACAATCAACTTGGATGAAAAATATTAAAGAGGAAAAGAAAATGTATGGATAAGGAGATAAATAATGCACTACTAAAAAAATCTTTTTTTATTGAAATTTTCCGACCGAATAAAGGCGGTTAGAATATTCGACGAATTCGTTCACAAATTTTTAAAAAAATAGAATTTTTCATTACAATTCTACGGCAGACTTCGACAATATTCGTCGAATTATCTAGCACCAAATACTGCGAATATATTTTCGAGCTTTTAGACTGTATCGAAAAAAATTATTTTAATTTTTCAACTATTTTGGTTGCAAAAGTAACATTTACGAGACCGGACTAGTTTGACTCGTTTGACCTAGTTTTTGACCGATCTGGTCGCAACTTTAAAATATTAAAATAAACTTTTCTACCGTTTCGGTCAGAATTTTTTTTTTTAAAATCTCGCCCAGCCCTTTTTCTTTCTCTTCTTGTAACGACCCGACCGGTCATTTTGAGTATTTACATTTCGTTCAGATGTTTGAAGTCATAAGTAGCTTCATATGATGTATCATGACTGGTGTGAATCATCGATTATGATTTTCGAGTGATTCGGGATTAATTTTGAAGAATGATTCTCAAATAGGAAGCTTTAAGTTGGAAGAGTTGACTAAGTTTGACTTTTATGTATTTGACCTCGGATCGGAGTTTTGATAGTTTCGTTAGGTTCGGATTGTGATTTTGAACTTGGGCGTATGTCCGGATTTTGCATTTGGATGTTTCTAGAAGGTTTCAGCGCTATTTGGGGAAAGTTGGCAATTTGAAGGTTTGGAATGTTCATAAGTTTGATTGGGAGTTGACTTTGATGATATTGGGTTCGTGTTATAGTTTCGGAAGTCAAAATAGGTTCGTTATGTCATTTAATTGTGCCAAAATTTTAAGTTCATTCCGAGTTGATTTGATATGGTTCGGCACGAGTTTTGGAAATGAAAGTTCAAAAGTTTATTAAGTTTGATGTGACGTGCGATTCGTGGTTTTGATATTGTTATGTATGATTTAAGGCCTTGAGTATATCCGTGTTATATTTTAGGACTTGTTGGCATGTTCGGGCAGGTACCAAGGGGCTCGGGTGAGTTTTAGACGACTTTTAGACCATTTCGGACCATGTTGGGCATGCTGGTTTTGTGGTGTTTCAGTTGTGTTTCGCGATCGCGGGAGAGAGTGTAATTTGTCAGTGGAGCTAGTTGTTCATCGTGTTCGGGATGGAGCTATGGCATTCGATTATAAGGAATTTGGTTGGAGAGATTTGAGCGTCGCGTTCTGTCACGACCCAAACTGCAGGGCCGCGACGGGCACCCGGTGCCTTACTCAATTAAGCACCAACGTAACATATCTTGTTTATCATACCATCATGGGTAATTGGGTGTCATGAGATAACCAGAATAAAACATAAGGGAATACTCGATATAGGACGACCTAACATGATATATAAACTTATACATGTGACATACGGGCCTATAAGGCCGACATGATCATTTGTACACTCAAATCATAGGCCGACAAGGCCATACAAGTATCCATATACATGACCTCTGTCTAGAAACCTCTAAGACTACATAAACGTCATAAAGGTCGGGACAAGGCCCCGCCATACCAATTATTATATGTCCAAAGCATATTGACCAAATAGGCAACTTCGGAGCAAGTGGAGCGCGCCAACACCTTCCGTTGAGCTGATAGCCTACTAGGAAGACTGTCATCCTGTCTATTGGGACATGCGGGCATGAAACGCAGCATCCCTAGGAAAAAGGGACGTCAGTACGGATAATGTACTGAGTATGTAAGGCATGAAAAGCAGTACATAAAGGACATGAAAGAAACATGGAGTAAAGGACTCAACCTGTAAATCCGAACATCTTTGTGAATCATGAAACATTTATAATGTCATGCATATGTATATATATGTTATACCATACATAGGTATATGCGTACATAATATCATCAAGCCTCTGAGGGCTTCCCATCATATCATCTCAGCCTCTTTGGCATAATGAAGTAAGTCAATAAGATCTCTCGGAATGTCATAAGATCGTTATACCTTCGAATAAACTTTATCAACTTACATATTTTCTAATACCCACGAACAGACGATATAATAATAGGACACATGGGAAATCAAGAACATAAGCACCCCTAGTACTTCTATGAATAGAGTCATTTATGAAAGATGCGTGTTTGCTCGTTTCATTTTTATCATATGGATCATGCCAAAAGGAAGCCTACTTATTTTCCATAATTACCAGCCCATTTAAAGTCCATAAGAGCAACTTTCAAATCAATACATCAAGAACAACAACATCTCAAGCTCATCCAAGTATTATCTTGTAGTTTATCATCCTAACAACTTAACCAACATACAAATAAGCTTAAGCACAATTAGTAGGTTGTTATACTCACCTTATCCAACAGCAACAACTTGAAATTTCAGCCAAATACAGCTCACAATTATCCACAATGACAACACAACCTCAGAGAGGTGTTGCTCTTCACTAGAACTAACTTTTGATGTTGAAATATAGTGTAATCAATTTGAAATCACTTCAAAACCTTATGGTATCTGTTTAGAAGGGTTAGGAGGAGTGTAGGGATGAGGTTGGGTCAAAAAATGAGAAATAAAAGTCGTCCAAATCGTTTTTAAAGTGAAGTAGGTCAACCACCGCCTAAGTAGGTCCCATTGGGAGCTGCTTGTGCAGTCTAGCGAAAATACGAATATCTCTCTACTCTGATGTCGTATCAATGAACGGTTTAATACGTTAGAAATTAGGCTCGTAGATATTCAATTTGATATGTGGATCATCTTGTAATTTCAAGTATATTAGGAGAAAAGATCTGCTACATTTGACCTAATTTTCAATATATTATGAATGTAACTTGTGATGACCTTTGCCAACTTTTATTTCACAACTCGCTTGACTTCAAAACGTAACACCCGACTATGATACGACTAAAATAACTTATAACATAACCTCCTTATCAAGTTAAGAACCCTAGTCACACCCCAAAGTACATGTTATAACATTCCAAACTTATCGACTTTCGACGAAACTTATTTTTCGTTTAGCTTCTAAGCTTTCCAACCCTCTTAGTACTTGTTACTCATGATCTTAAAGATTTGTAATCTCCAAGGTAACATGATTAACTTACTTTATGTAATTTAAAAAATGATTTTATTTCTAAGCTTAAATCAGTTGTCTTACGACGTACTCTTACGTACGAAACATGGGGTGTAACACGTTCACAGTGAGGTTTACGGGTTTGGGGATAAGGGTGTGGCAGGCGCGAGCTTGTGTAACGCGTTCGCGAGTATGAGGTTGCATTCGCGATGATTGGTGACCTGATGCTCTTCGCGTTCACGTTCTAACACTCACATTCGCGTAGTGATTTTTGAAGGCTGGGCAATTTTTCTTCGCGATCGTGATGGTACAACCGCGATCGAGTAGAATACCACTAGACGGTGCATATAAGTAATCTATTTAGGGCCTTTGAGTTATTTTATCATATTTTGAGTTGGGAGCTCGGATATGGGCGATTTGGGAGAGGATTTTTACCATATGGATTAGAGTAAGTATTTTCTACTCGGATTCGATTATATATCATGATTCTATCTTCGATTTTGGTATTCGATTTATCATTTCAAAAGAGAAATTGGGGTTTTTTTTTATCTAAAGTGACTAATTGGGTTTTGAACATTGATTCGGAGTCAGATTTGAGTGAAATTAGTATGGTTGGACTCATAATTGAATAAGTTATCAGAATTTATGAGTTTTGTCGGGTTCCGAGGTACGGGCCGGAATTTGACTTTTTAGTTGACTTTGAGTTTTCGATTAAAGATTCGACCTTTATCGTTTGGGTTTTTTTTGTAAAGCATTATTTGATGTTGTGAGGTACTTTTGGCTAGTTTTGAGCCATTTGACTTGCACGAGATAGCATTTCTAGAGTATTGTTTGGCTTGCTCGGCATTTGATTTGGCCTGCTTGAGGTAAGTATCCTATCTAAACTTGGTTGAGGCACTAGTTGCCTAAGTTATTTGTGATAGCTATGTGCTATCGGTGCATACATGTGTGGGGTTTGAGCTCATGTGCGAGCACCGAAGTATTTATCCATGTTCAATATAGTGCTTAGGCTTTGATATACCTAGAATTTACTGTTACGCTTTAATCTATGATGTTTCTCATACTTGTAACCTTGTTCTGAACTATTTTGATCCATATATGAGGATTGCATAGAGACTAATTCCGTGAATGAATTGGACAATTGGTATTTCTGTGATGAAATTACCAATTTGAGTTATGATAGCACACTTTGTACATGCCTACACTTTCACATGTCATTACACCAGTCCAGGAGCATGAAATTTGATATACGTTGATCATGTACATGATTTCTTGTATATTTGCTTGTGTGCTATATTATTTGGACTGGAGGCCTATGAACACGCCAGGCGAATTGTGTTGTTAAGCCTGTGACCACACCAGACAGATTGTGTTGTTATGCCTGTGATCACGCCAGACGGATTGTGTTATTAAGTTTGTGACCTCGCTGGGCAGATTGTGTTGTTATGGATGCGTCCACGACGGACGGATTGTGTTGTTATATCTGTGACCACGCTGGGTGGATTGTGATATAGTATGTGACCACGCCAGGCAGATTATGATATTGAGCATATGACCACACGGGGCTGATAGCATGTTGAATTGGCCGTGCTTGCGTGTGCATATGGATCCATGTCCCTATGGTCACCCTCTCATGTTTCTCTCTTGATGGTTACACGTGGATTGTGAGAAACCGACGAGTTTCTGGTTGATGTGAGCTCTGGGAGAGCTGGTTATTGTTATTTGGATCGCGTTGTACGTCGCAACAGACCTTATTGGATTATTGTTATTTGGATTGGGTTGCATGTCGTAACGGAATCATATTGGGGTTATTTCATTTCACCTTTACTAGCAATTTCCTTGATTGTTTACCTGATTTATTTGCATATCTTCCTTATATGCCGGATTGTTGACTGAGTAGAACACTTTAAAAACAAAAAATTGTGAGCACCAATGTAGCTTTTTTTACCTGTGATTTCCCGATTTGATTATAGATCTACTTGTTGAATTCATGAACTGTACAAGTGATAGCGAGTATCAGTTATAATTCTTGCTTCTATTACCTTGTCGTGGTTAGTTAGGATACTTATCAAGTACATGGGGTCGGTTATACTCATACCACACTTCTGCATCTTGTGTGCAGAGCTTGGAGCTATGCTGTTGTGCATGGCGGGAGCTGGCCTTGAAAATGTAGCTGCTTCCGGACATAGCTACCACTTGTTATTGGTAGTTTTAGATTTGAATTCTATTTATGTACATTTCAAACAAATGTAGTATAATTTTCCTATCAGTTTTATAAATCTAAATCTTAGTGGCTCGTGACTTGTACTAGTAGTCCTTGGGGAATTGTATAAAGTTCAGTTATTTCACTTTTTAACTCTTATCATTATCATTATCATTAAATTGTGTTTACTGTTATTTGGCTTACCTAGCGGGGTTAGGTTATATGTCATCATGACTAGTAGGATTTTATGTCGTGACAAGTTGGTATTAGAGCTCTAGGTTCATAGGTTCTACGAGTTATGAGCAAATGTCTAGTAGAATCTTGTGAATCGGTACGATGACGTCCATACCTATCTTCAAAAGGCTACGAGGCATCTAGGATAAACTTTCCATCTTTCTTTCCTTATCGTGCGGCATTGATTCAGCTTGAAGCGTATCTCTTTGAATTTCTTCCACTCACTTGTATGTTATGTTGAGCATTCGGTATCGACTGTGCATCGACGGCTAATTCCACGTATGAGTGCGAGATGTGTTTCCAGGGTTTTGGTGATGGGTCAGTCTGGAGAACTTGAGCCAAGTTTAGATCGCAGCTTAGGTTCGGTAGTTCCAGTTGTGCAAGTATGTGCTTTGTACTTCTATGTCTGGTAGTGTCCTAGGAGTGGGACTGGTGGCTCGGTGAGTGGCTAGATAGCTATATGATGGGTATGATGTGACTGCAGGATGTGTTCAGATGGTTTGGATATGACGAGAAGAATTGCTTGGGATGTGAAAAGGACTACTAGGTGTTTGATTTCTGTCTTGATGTGTTGTACAGTCTCAAGTTATGAGCGTGTTGAGGAACCTTTCATGTTTTTCGTTTGTGGGATGAAGTAGATTCTTATGTTTTGATTGACGAGCTTAGACTCAGAAAGGTTTAGTGATGCATAGTAGGTATGACTATGGGGCATAGAGAAATGCCAGTTTGAGGCTAAGCAGGTGGATTATCTCTTGCGGGATGCTCTAAGGTTATGTGGTTCTTATAATGATTATGTGGAGAGTTTCTTTCTACCGGTGGGTTACATGTGTTGCAATTTGAGTTTGGATCACTTGAGAAAGTTGGCATGAC
This sequence comes from Nicotiana obtusifolia, assembly GCA_002018475.1. Lineage (NCBI taxonomy): Eukaryota > Viridiplantae > Streptophyta > Magnoliopsida > Solanales > Solanaceae > Nicotiana > Nicotiana obtusifolia. Next base: position 10,759 of record MCJB01050431.1, read on the forward strand.
TGCCACGAGGATGAATATAAGTTTAGCAAATGATTCGAAGTATTTTTATGATTAGTGCTACATGAGTTCATGAAGGATTTGGCTGAATTACGGTGCGGGATCATGGCAGTTATGGAGTAAAAAGGTATTGTGAATTATCGGATATTGTGTACTATGACTTTGAGCCAAGTGAGGGAGTCTGCTATCGACAATCAGGTTGCATGGTTATGTGTTATGTTAGTTTTGGTTTGAGGTACCCTTGTGGATCGGTTATGACTCGCAGAGGTTGGATTTTGGGTGATTTGGACAAGGAAATTTCTAGATGCATGATGTATTACACTTCATGGACATATAGAAATCATAGGATGGTTTGAGGTTGTTATTTGTGATAGATGTAGTGTGCATGGAATAAAAATTTACTCGGTTGCGTTAATGCGGGGTTACTCCTTGGGTGTTGGTGTGCTAACGGAGCACTGATTGTTCGGCTCGTTTGGGCGGTGCACTTGAGATTTGAATAGGGTGGATGACTTTCGTGAAGGTTCTAATGGATTCAAGATTCATATGTGGTATTTGAGAAATTATCGGATTTGTAAATGGCTAAGACCTGAGATTTGCATCAGAGGATGTTGGGACTCGCGGTATTTCCATCATTATGGATTCTACATTTCAGTATCAAAAAGGTAAAGGAAACAATTTTAGATTCACATAAGGTCTCATCATAGTGGGTATCTCAGATGCGCTAATTTTTGGGGCGTAAGAGGGAATACAACGGCTTATGGGCTTTAGGGCGATGTGGTTTCATGCTAGGATCTCTTGTGGTGAGCGTTGGATTAAAGGTTGTAGTCTACTGGCAAGGAGAAGTGTTAACTTAAAGGTAATCCAGAAGGATTTTGGCCCCTGACACTTCTCTCTTTATTTTTTTCTATTTTCCTCTCCTCACCGGCGATGTTACTCTCCTCATTACTGCCGCTGCTCCTCTCTTCCTCATCGGCTCCGGCATCTCTCACCCTCCGATCAGTCCCCCCTCTCTCTCTCTCTCTCTCTCTATTTATCTATCCATCTATCTATCAATCCATCTATTTCTCTCTCTATTTCTCCTTTTACCCACTTAAAATCCTAACTTGTTTTTTATTTTTTATTCAGTCCCGCAATACCATTCCAGCGGGTCCGACGACACCACTCCCGGCTGGTTCACTACGGCATCAAGTAAGTTTTTCCATTTTTTCCATTTTATGTAAATTAACTTTTTTTTTATTATTCCAGGCTTTAAATATTTGTGTAAATGATATTTTTAGTGTTTTATATCAAGGTTTATAGTTATATGAAAATTATGATTATTTAGGGTATGTTTTCTTTTCCGCTCTTCATTTGCAAATTCTCCAATACCCTATCTATGTGTTAATTAATTATTATTGGAATGAAATGAAGAAAATGCAGTCAAGATAGTATCAGAGCGCTATCGTATGCTAATTTGAATTAATTTAGATTCATTTATATGTTTTAGGATTTGTTAGCACGTGCTTTAGTTGAAAGATCTATACTACTTCAATTTAATAGTTTAATGTAACTAACAAAATTTAATTTAAGAAAAAGGAACGTAAGATCATAAGAATTGTTTGAATGATAGTAAAATTAGTAGTAATTTATCATGGGCACTTGATGATTTTCTTATTAACTCCTAAGGCAAGGACACTTGATGATTTTCATATTGAAGGGACGATTAGGTTCCTTTGTGTGAAATACAAGTGTTAAGTTATTCGGAGAAGATGTTGTTATATGCCATCTTTCTAAAAACGGGGCTTATATTATGTGTAGACTGCTCATGGGAGAATCGTGATAGCCTAGATGATGCTGATTTTCAGAATTCTTTTGGTGGTAAGGAGGGTAATCCCATAGCGGAGAATAATGTTGAAAATTCTCGATTCATGACATGCCTATATAAACTTATCAAAAAGCTCAATACATGGAATATAGCACAATAACCCAAAAGTCAAACTTGAGTCAAACTCTTCATTTCTTAAGTTATTCAAACTTCCAGCTTATAGTGCAAAATCCTTCTCGGGCTATCCAAGACCTAATCTAAACATACGTACAAGTCAGAATTAATCATACGAACCTATTGTAACTTTTAAATCTGATTTCAAGTCTGTTTATCCAAAATATTGACGTTGGTCAACTCTTCCAACCTAAGGCCTCTAGTTAGGAACTAAGTGTTCCAAATTTCTCCAAGACCTCTCGGGAATCAAACCACTCATACCCGCAAGTTATAAAATACCAAATAAACCTAATGGAAAATCTCAAGTAGAAAAAAGAGATTCTAAAAACGATCAGTCGGACTATTACATTCTCTACCTACCTCTTAAATAAAGTTTTGTCCTCAAACGAGTTTAGAAATGTATCTACACTGAAACACGAATAACAATATCAAAATCGAGAATCAAACATCAAATCAAAATCTTAAGCTTTTTTTTAACTTCAAAATTCTAACTTTTCACTAGATTTGTCCGAATCACACCTGAGCCCCTCGGGTTACCTCAAAATTATTCCAACAAGTCTAAAGCATGACAATCCAATATAACATGTTCGGGGGACCAATCTATGCCAAGAATTATCTCAAAATCTACCAGGTCTAATAATAAAAGATCAACCATCGCGTTATACCCATCAATATAATTACACAAGATCAATAAACACGATCTATCATAATAGAACCTACAACAGGCGCATACACATAAATAAAAATATCCCAAAAATCACGAGTCATACCCAAATATGATGCAAGTAAGATGACACATACAATAAATAAAATTCTGATCAAACAATACTGGAGCCTCTCTATAATAGACCGAAACAATACATGTAATGACTACATTTGATACTATTGCCTCAAGTCTACCTGGAAAATCATAATAACGAGCCTGACCTCCACTGGCATGTCATCCTCCTCAAGGACGACCTCTGGCTGAACTCACCTCTTGCAGGCTAGCCTTAACCTCTAGCTGGCTGGGTAAGTGGTGTGGCAACTGGGGCTAGAAACATAACTTGAGTACTCTATTGAGATACATCGCTCTGGAGTAAAGGACAATTCTTTCTAAGATGCCTCAAATATCCATACTCTAAGTCATCTCAATTGGTGTGGTTGTTGGGACTGAGTCTGCCACTAACAACCAAAATAATCACAATATGATCCAAAAGTTGGAGGTGCACTATAGGACGCTTATCCCAAACGAGTACCGTGAGAACAATAACTAACTGGAACACCATGAGAAGTCTGAATTGCTGAGTGAACTGGCCTACTAGAATAGCCTCTACCAAAAAGACTCTTGCCTGTAGACAAGGCACCACTAAATTTATCAGCACCATGAGGCTTCTTAGCCTCACGATCCACTCTACTCTACATGCGGACGTGTTGCATCCTCTTGGATATCTCAAAATCCTGCTGAAAGGTAGTCATTGTCTTAGTCTCTCATGCCATCCTAAATCGAATACCAAATTTGAGACCCCTCGATGACCCTGTTCACCTTATCCGTCTCGGTGGGAATCAAGAATGGTACACAACAAGACAACTCCATAAATCTCATAACTAACATGTGATCCTACTAGAAGTGCTCAAATTGGTTGTGTAACTCATCTCTCCTAGTGAGTAGGATAAACTTTTCCAAGAAGAGAGTCGAAAATTGACTCCAAGAGAGGAAATGACCCTGCTGGTTTGCCCTGCTCATAAGTCTGCCACTACCTCTTGGCTGGCCCTCTCAACTGAAGAGCAGTGAAATCAACTCCAATGGACTCCACAAGGCCTAAATTGCGCAAAATCTCGTGACATATGTCTAAGAAGTCCTAGGCATCCTCTGTGGAATCACCCTCAAAGTGTGGTGGATATAACTCCTGGAATCTGTCTATCCTTCTCTGCTCCACAACAGACATAATAGGCCTAACCACTAGTCGTGCCGCAATAATAGGCTGAACTCTCCCAATAGATGGAACTCCTAGAGTCTGAAACATAAGAGTACACTGATTTGGAATGAGAGTATCTGGGATCTGCTCTCCCCCTTCAGCATGAGATGAAGCTGGGCCATAGGAATTTCTCCTTCTTAATCCATACTCTCAAAGAATCCCATGATGCGAACTAAAGTGTCCTGAAGTACAAGGGTGGTGATGAGACCCTCAGGAACTTGTGCAAAACTCCGTTGAACAACCTGCTATGGAGCATGCTCCACCTCTGGAGCTATATATGGCTCGACGAAAGCGGCTCTAGCACGTCTATGAACGATGGCATGAGCTCTAATGCGAGGTGATACTGTGCACGCTCTGGCCTGAGCTCTTAGCCCTTCCTCTGCCTTGGTCTCTACCTCGAGTAGCGGCTGCAACCTCGGGCACTAACTCCTGCTTTCCAGACGCAGACGAACGTGTCCTCATCATTTGTGAGAGAATGAAAAAGAACAAATTCAAACTTTAGAATGAGACAAAGTCGTAAGATAAGGAAAGAAAGAATTTTTTTCCCTAAATGCCTTGTAGCCTCTCGAAGATAAGTATAAACGTCTCTATACTGAACAGCAAGACTCTACGAGACATGCTCATGACTCGTACAACCTATGAATCTAGGACTCTGATACCAACTTTATCACGATCTGAAATTCCACCATGATCGTGATGGTACCTAACCCAACTCGCCAAGTAAGCCAACACCCAAACATCAGCTAAAAGAAGATAAATAAAGGATAATCTAATATCATAATATAGATAACATAAATAAGTCTCAAATCAATAATACCTTATGCGGAAAATACAACAATTACCTCCCAAAACCCGATAGTATAAAGTCATGAGTAACTAAATAGAGTACAACTGACTCTGAAACATAAAAGTACCATATGAATTAAAATAACAATAGAATTGATAAGAGGAGACTCCATAAGCTGCGAATCAAGAGTGGTAGCTCACCATGAAGTCTCCAATGATATCCAAGCCTCTCCAAATGCCACTAGGTCCAATGCCAATATCTACAAAGAAATATACAGAAGTATAGTACAAATACAAATAAAATGTATACCCAGTAAGTACCAAGTCTAACTTCGATGAAGTAGTAGAGAGATTTGGACAAAAGTGATATAATTTCAAGGCCTGATAAGCTCAAATAGGGTACTATAAACAAAGGAACAATCAAGAAAATCACGGATTTAAATAATAAAGTACGACAACCAAGATTCAGTTGTTAAGCATGCTTTCCAAGTAAATTAATCAAAAACATAAGTAAGGCACAATATCAACATATATAGATGATATGCATCAAGTGCCATGTATGTATGTCTCTACATGAGTCTACATTGTCATGCATGATAAGGACTCAAATTTTACAACAAGCGGCACTTCCACTACATGACACTCCTAGCGCCACTATGCGTACATAGCCCAAGGTAATATGAGTGATCATGTGACTACAGAGGGATGGATCCAAATTCATGCGTCGAGCATCATAACTCAATAATATATTAGTATCTTAGAAATCAGTCATTAAACAACACGATATGTACCATCATGCCTAAATCATAATATCCGTACGGAATGTCCCATCGTGCCACTCTCAATTCATAGTAAAGTACCATATACAGGGATATATGCATATGAACAAGAAATAAGCATGTAGGATGCATATGGATAGAGAATATCACTATGCAGAGATATATACATGTGTACAGGTATGACTACAACTATAGCATATAATCCAACATACTGAACAGCCCTTCATGTCAAAATAAAGCATCAAAAACCTAGACATAATATCTAACATGATTAAAAAATTTCAAATAGTCATACAAGCCAATAAAGCATAGACAAGAAGAAATATAACGTAAACAAAGCACAACGAGGGCAAAATTCTACCCCAAGCATGATATAACTTTAGCACGCACATATACGCTCGTCACCTCACATATACGTCATCCCCAAACACGTAATAATTTGCACATAAGTCTATTTTTCTAAAAGTTTTCTCAAATCAAATTTCGCTAATCTACTTACCTTATTTGGAGTAGGCTTCAACCTTCAAAAATGTCTTTTCCTCTAATTTTGGCCTCCAAATGCCCAAAATCTAGCCAAAGAACCCACATAAAAAAAGTTTTGATCTTTATTAAAATCTAAAAAGTCAACTCGGGCTTACATGATCAAAATCCGAGATCAAGTCCAAATTCCAGTGACCCATAACCTCTCGAGTCTAAATATATAATTAGTTTCTAAAATCCGGGTTCAAGCCAGTATTCAAATTTATAAAATATACTTTCTTATCTTTTACGTCAAAATCCACTTTTTATACCTTCCTTGATTGTAAGGCAAAATTGGTGTTAGATTCATGTAATAATCTTAGATTTAAGTTAGGATTACTTAATCTAATGAAGTAGATGGAATTTCTTTCAAAAATCACCTCAATCCGAGTTCTGTAGCTCCAAAAAATAATAAAAGTAAAGTTCAAAGTACTAAATGGAGTTATAGATCAATTGCCGAACTTTTTCGGATATAATAGCATTGCCCTCCTTTCTCTAAAACAATAATATTTTTTTGTAAAGATTTTGGAATAATGAGCGGTTTGAATTTATGAAAATTAGATTTAAAGGGCTACAATTTTTATTTCTGATTCATCTCTAAATTCCTTATAGATTGAGAGAGATATCAGATTTAGCTTTAGAGAATCCAAGTTTTAGCAACTTAATTCTTCAAAACTTGTCCAAACGCGTCAAAACTCACTCGAGCCTCTCAAGACCCCCTTTAATCATTCTAACTAGTTCATATACCCTATAAAAACTTATCCAAAGTCTCAAAACATGAATAACAACATCAAAACCAAGAATCAAATATCAAACCAAAATCTTAAGTTTTTTTAACTTTCAAATTCCAACTTTTCACTAGATGTGTCCGAATCATACCCGAGCCCTTAGGTCACCTCAAAATCATTTCAACAAGTCCAAATAACCTATACAAACCTATTCAAAAAGCTCAAAGCACAGATCGGATCGGAATAACTCAAAAGTCAAACTCCTCATTTCTTAAGTTTTTCGAATTGCCAACTTCCAACTTAAAGCGTCAAATCCTTTTCGGGCTATCCAAGAACCCGTATAAATATACATTCAAGTCCAAAATCATCATACAAACATATTAGAACATTCAAATTCTGATTCCTATTCTTTTTATCCAAAATGTTGACTTTGGTCAACTATTCAACTTAAGGCATATAGTTAGAAACTAGGTGTTCTAAATTGCTCCAAATCTCATGGGAACCAAATCATCAATACCCGTAAATCATAAAACATCAAATGAACCTACAGAAAGTCTCAGGTATGAAAATAGGGTTCTAAAACTCAAAATAATTGATAGGGTCGTTATACACTGGAAGATTCCTTCGAGTATCCTACTGTGATGCAGGTTAGATTTTTATTGTATTTGGTTTGATTAATACACTTTACTCACGTACACAATTTACTAATTTTCTAGTATATTATTTTTTTACCAATAGATGGCACATGCAGACTCTACTGTAAATGCGGCCAACTAGCCCAATGATCCCATTGATTCAGATGATTTTATTTATCCCCTAATCTGATGAGTCAGTTTCAGTAATGGTTTCTTTAATTAGGAAGAAGCATGTTATGGTCCAAAAAAGAAAGACGCCTACTCTTTCGGACGTTTATACTATAGAGCACCATTTGATAAAGAGATGACAGAATAAAGATGACCTTAATGTTTTGAATGGTCGAAAGGGTATGTGCCTTAGACCAGCAAATAGGCTTGGGCATACAGGATGCGGGACCCATTGATTAATAGTACACATTTCGTATGTTAAATTAAACAATATTTTCTTGTATAACTACTGTTTGATGATAAATATATTTAAACTTTTAAGGAGTCCTCGATGGATCCTTTCTAGGCTAAGGTATACATTGATGGCTTAAAACAAATATACTTCTTTTAAAAAATAAATATTACAATACCTAATACACAACACATAATATATAAAATAATTTAAGTTTGATACTATATAATACATAAATAACAACTTACACAAATAATTAAATTAAAGCAATTCTTCAGTTTCTACTACATATTATTTTCTGCTTCAGCGACCGAAATTTCTCTTGTAACTGATTATTCTCTTCTTCGGCTTCTTTTAGATTCCCCTTCAATGCCTTACCTCATTTCAGCATTGTATTATTTTTCTTCGAGTTTTTAAATCTTTTATTGTTCTCTTTGATACATTTTGAAGTTGTTGCATCACTGATTTGTACTATTCCTACTGAAACGGTTCACCGTACTCCCTCTTTAGAACTACATTAATCTTTCTCATATGTGTGTGTGTGTGTGTGTGTGTGTATATATATATATATATATATATATCAAAACAAATGACAATCAGTGTATCATCTTATAGAATAATTATTAGAATAAACAAAAAATAAATTCGCATATTCATTATTCACATAGTATTTATAAGTAGAACACCTCCGGCCGGATTAGAGGGGGGCCATGAATGCCTCAAAACGTCGTATTTTTGCAGAAACACCCAGGAACATCATCTCGACCAAATATCGTTTGTGCTAGAACTTAGAAGTTTGAAGGAAAGGTATGGGAGTCTAAAGTGAAAAATATGTAGTGAAAATAGCAGAGAAAAAAGGGTCTGTCCTGGCAAATTTATGGAAAAGCAGTAAGCAGATACATATAACGCATGGTACGTATGGGCTATACCACTCTGGACCTGCTAACAACCATTAGGTTGGGCCGTTAGCCCAGAGTGATATAGCGCATGGATGCTATGTGCTATATGTAATATTACGCGGCGCCTTCCTGAGGTTCTTTGGAAGGGCAACGTAACTAAGCAATCGATGTCAGTCCGATTGTTGTCCGCCAACTGAGGTCCCCTCCGTACGCTAGACTAGATTGTCAGTGTCGTACGAAAAAATCAATATCGTGAGGAACGAGAGAACTGAGAGCTGTAGAGAAAATTGAGAAAAGAGCTTGCTTGTATAAATGAAAGGCTATTACAAAAGCTACGCGGTGTCGAGGGGGAGAGACACCAATACAGAAAAATACTTGCTTGCTAGAGAGAGTTTTGAATGCTTGTTCCCCCTCCCTAATAATGCTTAAAATAAATAAACCAAAGTTACATAAGTTATCCTAAGAAAGCTGTAAATGCATATTAAAAGAAAATAAAGTAAATCTATTCTATATTTACAAAGAAAAGGACTTAGTCTTCTACAAAGTAGAAACAAGTCCGTCAGCAGCAACTTTTTCATTCGGCTCAGGGTCCGCGCACGGCGCTGTGGGCATCTGCCTGTGGCTGGCACTGGTGCTGGCTATCAGTGGGGCGACAGAGGCGCTTGCGCGCTTGTCACTTGGAGCTGCCAAGACCACGAGGCCGACCATGGCGCTAGGCGTCGGGAGGCTTGCCAGGACGCCACGGAGCGCATCCAAAGGGTCATGGGGCATAATTGGAAAGCCGCCCATGACATTCTCCCCCACCTGAGTTGGCGGCGTCCTCGGCGCCTTACTTGCAAGGTAATCATCAATTAGGCTCTTAAAGGCTTTGAGGTTTGTCCCCCTCTCCAAGTATTCTCTTCTGCATCACGTCCCTGCCATTTCACCAAGAACTCTTGGTGATCTTTCGTGGAGGCATGAATCACTCTATCATCAAGGATATCTTAAGCACACCTTTTCCCAACTTAATTAGGGCCTCAAATACTGGGGATTGTAAGTTGGCTCCGTGAAGGATCCTCCGTATCTTCCCGAAAAGGTTTCAGGAGACTGACATGGAAGACAGGATGAATTTTCCACCAAGCTAGGGTATCCACCCGGTATGCAACTTTTCCAATGCGCCTTTCAATGGACAAGGGTCCAATATATTTTTGCAACAGGCGAGGGTCATGGACTCCTGCAAATAAGTACCGCTTTGGGATCTTGACAATCACTTTGTCTCCTACCTGATATTCAACAAAGCGACGATTTTGATCAGCATGCCTCTTCATCCGCTTTTGGGCTTTGACAAGATAGCTCCGCACTATCTCCAAATTTTGCTTCCATTCTCTTGAGAAGCTAGCAGCTCGAGGAGACTTTGCCATGTTTGGAACATTCACAGTGTGTGGGAGTAGCGGTTGCTGTCCGGTAATAATTTCAAAAGCGCTCTTGTTGGTACTAGAGCTCTTTTGTGAATTGAAACACAGTTGAGCAGCATCCAAAAGCTTCACCTAATTCTTCTGTGAACCAGTTACAAAGTGGCGGAGATATTCCTCCAGCATGTCGTTGAACCACTCCATCTGGCCATCAGATTGCGGATGAAAGCTTGAACTGTGGCTTAGTTTTGACCCAAGGCACTAGAAGAGTTGAGTCCAGAAGTTGCTAGTGAAGCGCGAGTCGCGATCACTAACGATATCTTTGGGCAGACCGCAATATTTTACTACATGAGAGAAGAAGAGTCGAGCTGTATCTTCTACTGATATATACTGTGGGGTTGCTATAAAGGTAGCATACTTGGAAAACCGATCCACCACAACCAAGATAGTTTTAAGATCCCCGACCTTAGGCAAGCCGGTGATGAAATCCAGAGAAACGCTTTCCCAAGGTGTCTTTGGGACAGCCAGTGGTTCCAAGAGTCCTACTTGTGTCAGACGATCCGACTTGTCCTTTTGGCATATTAGACAAGTTTTCACGTACTGAGCGACGTCGTCGGCCATTTGAGGCCAATAATATGCACAGTGAAGTAACGCTATGGTGTGTTCTTCACCAGGATGACCGGCCCACAAAGTGTCGTGGCATTCTGCCAGAAGGGTCCTCTGCAGATCTCCTCCTTTAGGGACATAAAGTCGGTTTCCTTTCACTTTCAGGAAACCATCTTCTGTGTAGAACTGGCAAGTCTTGCCTTGTTCTACCAAAGTAACCAAATACTGTGCAGCAGGATCCTTGATAAGGAGACCCAGTATCTGGTCTTTGATGTTGGTGGCTACTTCGCTCCCCCTAAGGGTGGCGAGCACACAGATGCGAGATCCGCCCTCCGACTGAGTGCATCAGCAACTTGGTTAGTCTTCCCACTACGGTACTCCAAGTTGAAGTGAAATTCCGCTGGAAGCTCCTGCCACCTGGCCTGTCGACCATTCAGCTTCGGCTGGGTCAAGAAATGGCTAACTACTGTATTATCTGTCTTGACCACGAACGGGGTTCCCAGCAGATAATGCCTCCAAAGGCGTAGGCAATGGACTACAGCCAATAATTCCTTCTCGTGGGCGGCAAGCGCCGCTCTGCATCCTTCAGCTTCCCGCTCTCATATGCTACAGGATGCCCATCCTATAGCAAGACTCCACCAAGTGCATAATCGGAGGCATCCGTCTGTACTTCAAATGGCTTGGCCAAATCAGGGAGGGCCAAGACCGAACTACTAGACATAGCTGCTTTCAAGGCGTTGAAGGCCTCTGCTCGCCTGGATCCCCAATCCCAGGGTGTGGCCTTCTTGAGGAGTTCTGTTAGTGGTACTGCAATGAGAGAGTAGTTCTTCACAAAACGGCAATAGAAGTTGCATAGGCCAAGGAACGCCCTCAAGGCGTGGACGTCCTTAGGCGGCAGCCAATCTGTGACAGCCTGAACCTTTTGTTGGTCCATCTTGATCTGCCCTTTCTCAATGACATGCCCGAGGAAGTCAATTTTTTTTTGAGCAAATGAGCATTTGGACAGCTTCACATATAATTCATGCTCCCGCAATCGTGATAAGACCTTTCTCAAATGCTCTAGATGTTCCTCCGATGTCTGGCTATATACGACAATGTCGTCCAAGTAGACCACCACGAATTCATCAATATATTCACGAAAGACTTGGTTCATCAGGGTGCAGAATATGGCTGGTGCATTAGTCAAGCCGAATGGCATCACTAGGAAGTCATATGACCCATACCTCGACATGCACGTCGTCTTGTGCTCGTCGCCCTCTGCGATTCGCACTTGCCAATAACCAGTCTTCAGGTCTATCTTGGTGAACACCACCGCACTACCCAATCTGTCGAACAAGTCGGCCATGAGTGGGATAGGGTACTTGTTCTTCACAGTGATTTTGTTTAGGGCCCGGTAATCTACACATAGCCGTAAACTCCCATCATGTTTCTTTTGAAATAGCACAGGGGACCCGTATGGGACTTGGAGGGTACGATGATCCCTGTGTCTAGCATTTTCGTTAATTGTCTCCAAAGCTCGGCGAGTTCGGGTTGCGACATTCTATATGGCGCCTGGGCAGGTGGCTTCGCACCCGGCACCAACCCAATTTCATGGTCCACAGTACGCCTCGGCGGAAGACGCTTTGGCATGTCTTGTGGCATGATATCTTTAAATCCTAGTAACAACTCCTTCACGAGTGCAGGAAGAGGACCCGAGGAGCGTTCTATATCTTCGATGCATAGAGTAGCCAAGAATGCAGGTTCATGTCTTTTGACCCCCTTCTTCAACTGCAAGGCCGAGATGTTTTCCACGGCCATCTTCATGGGCATGCACGGGATGGATCAAGGCTTGGCCCCGTTTGTCCCCATCATCAGTAACATGTCTGCATATGGCACAGGCATGGTATTGGTTTACCTCAGGAATTCCAACCCCGCTATCAACTCGAAGTCGTCTATGATCACCACCCGCAGGTTGATTTTTCCTTCATAGGGCCAAGTTTCACTGGCACATCTCTGGCTATTCCCCCAACTGGTTGAGGAGGTGAGTTGATAGCCTTGACACAACCTCTGCCCTTTCCTACGACTAGGCCAAGGCGTTCCATCTAAGTCGAGGCTAAATAGTTGTGGGTTGCACCCGTGTCTATCATTGCTCGAATAGGTTTGCCATTTACCTTCACCTCGACGAACATTAAGGTCCGCTCCTGCTTAGGAGGGGTTTTCTCGTCCGCCTTCTTTTTCCCTTTCTTGTTGATTGGACAGGGGGTACTTCTTCCTACGGATACCAGCACTGGTCTCCTCCAAGGTGTCACAAAAAGAGCCAACAATTGCATTGAAGGCACCTACCGGCTCAGTCTGATCCGCGTCATCAGATTCATCATCTGTCCCATCATCAACAACTTGATGAGCATTCATTTGATCATGTGGACACTCGTTATTCCAATGTGGTCCGCCACAATGACGACACCCTGAAGGGGGTTTTCTCCCTCGATCATTGTTGGTAGATGCAGTGCTGGTACTGCCTGAGGAGGGAGCCCTAGATTTGTTTGCACTCCGATCTCCTCCACTTCTTCTTGGGCCACCAGTACCTGAATGACCCCTTTTATATCCTCCTTTGACAGGCTGTCGAGGCCTATCCTTTCGAGCTTCCACTTGATAGTCCCCAAGGCATTCCGCTGCTTGGATCGCCTTGGGTAATATGTCTACCCTTTGTCTTTGGAGTTCCATACGAGCATAGGGTTTCAACCCTTCCAGGAAGGTGAAGAGTTTATCCTTGTCCCCCATGTCACGTATATTCAGCATGAGTGCAGAGAATTCTCGCACGTAGTCCCGCACTGACTTGGTCTGGCGGAGCTCCCGTAGTTTCCTTCTTGCATTATACTCAATATTTTCTGGAAAGAACTGTAAGCGTATGGCAGCCTTTAGTTCCGCCCATGTATCGAGAGTATCCTCACCGGCCCTGATGGCTTCGTATTCACCCGCCACCAGAGTTTAGCGTCACCTTGAAGATACATGGCAGCAGTTGCCACCTTCTTAGCTTCTTCTAGGCCTCCCACTGCATCGAAATACTACTCGATGTCAAAGATGAAATTCTCCACTTCTTTGGCATTCCGAGCCCCACTGTATGGCTTAGGCTTAGGAATTTTCAATTTCTGCGTCGCGGGAGCGAAGTTCATAGCACCCCCGGTTTGGTTCCCGCTTCCTCGAAGCAGGCCCTGTAAAGCAGCATTGACAACATTGAGCTAGCCCGTCAAGTTATCTATGGTTTGTTGTATGGCAGTCATCCTGTCTGCCTCTTGTGCCCTGTGGGCTAAATCTTCGGCACGCTCCTGCTGGAGGCCCTCAAATTTTCCAAAAATTTCGGCTGCCTCTGTAGCTGCCGTTTGCCGGTCTCCTTCCGAGTCGCGGCTAACATTTTCAATGTCAACTTCGGCCTGGTACATCCTCCGATCCAGGTCATCCTACCTTTGCATTAGGCTGGTCTGTAGGTCAGGCACAGTTTCCACAATGGGCCGTAATGCGTCAACTGTCTGTTCGAGGACAGTGATCCGATCCCCGTAATTCACCATGGTCAGAAATGGTGTAATGGCAATGCGTTCCCTCGTCCGATGTCGAGCCTAGGCTCTGATACCAACTATTACACGGCCCCTTCCTTAGGTTCTTTGGAAGGGCAACGTAAGGCTAAGCAATCGATGTCAGTCCGATTGTTGTCCGCCAACTGAGGTCTCCTCAGTACGCTAGACTAGATTATCAGTGTCGTACGGGAAAACCAATATCGTGAGCAGTGAGAGAATTGAGAGCTATAGAGAAAATTGAGAAAAGAGCTTTCTTGTATAAATGAAAGGCTATTACAAAAGCTACACGGTGTCGAGGGGGAGAGACACCAGTACAGAAAAATGCTTGCTTGCTAGAGAGAGTTTTGAATGCTTGTTCCCCCCTTAATAATGCTTAAAATAAATAAACCAAAGTTACATGAGTTGTCCTAAGAAAGCTGTAAATGCATACTAAAAGAAAATAAAGTAAATCTATTCTATATTTACAAAGAAAAGGACTTAGTCTTCTACAAAGTAGAAACAAGTCCGTCAGCAGCAACTTTGTCATTCGGCTCAGGGTCCGCGCGCGGCGCTGTAGGCATCTGCCTGTGGCTGGGCACTGGCGCTGGCTGTCAGTGGGGCGACAGAGGCGCTTGCTCGCTTGTCACTTGGAGCTGCCAAGACCACAGGGCCGACCGTGGTGCTAGGCGTTGGGAGGCTTGCCAGGACGCCACGGGGCGCGTCCAAGGGGTCATGGGGCATGGCTGGAAACTCGCCCATGACAGTAATAATGTTATTTTCTTTACACGTTAAATTTGTTTTTTAAAATTTATTTGTACATTACTTTGATTCCGGACCTATAACACGATAATGTTAAGAGCTTGGTGGCCACAACACTTCTGCCACACCTTTCTTTCTTTTCTAGGTTTCTTTGTTAGAGGCCGCTTCAATATTTTTGATCAAACAAACTTTGGAAATAATGACTTGATTGCACGCACCAAAATTATTGAAGTTCGCAAGATAAAATCACAAGTTTAGCTTGTCGTGTTACTACCTCCAAAAGTTTAACTGTTAAATTTAGAGGCAGTTACAATTTAGATTTTATTAATTTTTTGATGTCCTAAATTAGATAATAATACCTAAATAACTACATTCAGTGAGATACATTTTTCTTAAATAAAGTCAGATCTTATTCAGAACACTTTTTCTAAATATTGAAAAGAATAACTATAAGCTTCCTGTTGCGTAAAGTAAGGGTGGGCTCAGTCGGTTCGGTTCGATTTTCATGAAGTTCGATTGGTTTTTTATTTGGTGCACCAATAACCGAATCAAATTTAGTTTAATTTTTTCGATTTTTTCTAGTTCGGTTCGGTCAATCTTCGGTTCAATTCGACCGGTTTGATCGTGTCGTATTGAGCTTTTAAGTCGGAGTTTTTCTTACTAAAAATATGACTAATTTCATATTTTAGCGCAACTAAAACTCGAAAACGAGATAATTATGATATGATTAGCCAAATCATTTAGCTGAGGAAATATAAATTTATTTGAAAAATATTACGTACAATATAACTATCTCGTAGACAGCAATATTAGCGCGCAAGCAAAACAAATAAAAAGGGATAATTTTTAGAATGTGAGACTTTATTTGAATTTGAACTTCAGATTTTATAATATAAATAAATATATGAAACGGTTGGGTTTGATAATTTAAGAGGAGCCTAAAAATGAAGACCGAACATCAAAATTATAAAAAACATAAACCGCAAGTCCATCAAATAAACTAAACAATCAAAACCAAAACTAAATAAATGTCCACCTCGGACGTAAAGAGAAAGCGACGAAAGTAAGAAAGAGATTGTCCTGTTTTCAGGCCGCATTTCATTCAGCAGTAGACTCAAAATGTCGGCAGAGACCTTTTTTATCTCTTACATAAAAGACATTATTTTTGTTTGGTGCGACAAAATAATAGAGCTGCTGCGGAGTTGCCAAATGCCCTCCTAATAATGGTGGATACACTTTTAAAAGGATTTGCATATACTTAACCTTCTTTTTGCTTTTTATATACATTATATTTTGATTAAAATAGAATAGTTATATCTCATTAATTTTAACCTATATTACGTTAATTTTAACCTCCATATATATATATATATATATATATATATATATATATATTCTATCTTCTATCTTCTAGATGCTTCTTACTAACTATTATACTATTCTTAACAAATAAGTTGAAAACTATTTGTAAATGCCCTAAATGTTCTCTTATAACCTTACTAAATACTAAGATATCATCTACATAAATCAAAATAAAATTCTTATATTCTCCGAATATTATTTTTATATATATATACATATATATATATATATATATATAGAGAGAGAGAGAGAGAGAGAGAGAATATTTAGCAATTACTTGTCCAAAAAAAGTTAATAATAGAAGTAGAATTCTTAACTTATAGAAAAATATCAAGAAACATTAATTAATGTAGATGAATATATGTCCGACAATGAGAGTATTTATTCTATAACTAATAAATTGATCCGCGCTCCACGCCGTTATAAGAAATAATAGTGAATTCACAAAATGGCCTTGTAAATTTAGTGAGATAGGGAAAACAATTCACATAAAAAAGTTAAACTAAATCTTCTATATATGCATTTAAAATTAATTCTGTAAATTTGACTAAATATTTTACATGTTATAAGTCAAATGAGCAAATCTTGTTGATAAGCATTCCTTAATCAATTGTGGACATGAAAATAAGTTTCAGGTGAATTTATTATATTTTTTGAAAATAATAATGTCTTTGTCTAATATATTAATTTATTTTCTAAAAGATTTTCCAATGTTTCTCATATTTTGAAAAACAACAAAGAAGATACGTGAAATAAAAAAGAAAAAAGAAAAAAGAAAAAGAAATACAAAACAAATAAATTTACACCTGTGTCATTTCTCTTTTCTTCACCTTGTTTTTAAGCAAAAGTCATTTATGGAAGGAGATGATGTTTTGGTGTAATAAAATCATCTTGCAATTGACAAATTAATTGTTAATATGAAATCCTTATTGACATCAATATATACATATTACATCAAGAACCAATACATAGACATTTTATTACACCATATAGTACTCCTTTTCTCTTTTTCCTTTTTTCTTTGATTTTTTCTAGTTCTTTTTTTAGGCTTTCTTCTGTTCCTTGGAAGTAATAAAAATTGTAACTTGCTTTCTTCTGTTCCTTGAGAGTAGTAAAAATTGTAACTTACACGCACTCCTATTGTGGTATCAAATGATTCTTTTCTGTTCATGTAATATTTGTATGAGCAATTGAAGCGCAAATAATAGTAGAAAAGACTTGCTCAACATAAAATTTTCAGTGCACTTATAAGATTTAAAAATTATTTATAAGTAATAAATTAAATTATTAAAAGTGAATACTTCTTTGCATAGAAAGAACAAACTTTAATTTGTTGACCCGCAACCCATATTATTCATGTACATGGTCCTTAATCAGAAACTTCTTCTGGAGACTACGAATTCCAGCAAAGAATAGCCTCCGGGTTAGTTTCGATCTCAGTTTCTTCATTTTTCTCGTTCTTCGCCAGATGTGGCTTCGACTCTGATCTTCCTTGGGTCATTCCTTCTTCAATTGTAAGTACCTAAACAAAATCAAACTAACGACTGTCTCTCACCTCCATCATCTTTCCAATGCATCGTCCGATACCTTCGTCCACTGTCTAACTCCTGTTTCATGATATCTCATGTACCTCCATTCATCCAACTTTAAAAAATATCATCATTTTTCAACTACATATCCAGTTAGGAGAAAACATTTATATATATGTGAGAGATCTCATAATAAATTTTATTTTTCTAAAGAGTTTTAGTACCAGAAAAATCACGTTATTGAATCATTATGATGTAACGGAAATATCACATTGACTAAATTATTATGATGTAACTGATAAATTTTATGGGAAGGAAATGAGCAAAAAGGGAAGGAAGTTGAGGTGGACGATAAATACAAATTCTAATGGAAGAAAAGAAAGGTAGAGAGAGGAATTTGAGGAAAAAGAATAAATGGAGTAATAATAAGGTTAAAGAAAACGAAAGAAAGAGAGATGAAATGGGCTTTGATGAAAAGAAATAAATTGAATAATAATGAGTAGAAAGATTTCTTTTTGCATTTTTTTTTTTTTTTTTTGGAGAAAAGTTCAAAATTTTAAGAAAAAGGATAAATTGTCATTCTGGTTAGAGAAGCATGCCACAATCACCTTTTCCATTTCTAACTATAGATTTATATATAGATTAGTATAGAAGCAATAGACAAAGAACCAATCGATTTTTCAAATTCAAAAGATATTGATTTTATAAAAGAAGTAGGACTAAAAGATTTAAGTAATTTAGTAAACATTGCAGAAGAATGTGAACATATATTTGAAAAGAATAAGGTACTAGACAGTAACTAATGTTTTATATGTAAATAATACCCAAGCAAAATAAATAGAGCCAAATATAAATATTATTTTTCAGAAGGATGTGACAAAATTTGTCTGTGTGCCACGCATAAGATAACATAAAAGAAGAATTACCAATAGTAATTAAGAAGAAAGATAAAATAAAAAAAGACATATCTTATAAAGATGTTAATACAAATACTACGAATAACGGTGTTAGAAAGTGTGTGCGTGTATATATATATAAAATCATTAAATCATAGTTAATGAATATATATTTTTTATTAAATATTACTTAAGCATAGTAAATTAGTAAAATCCGTATGCGGATAAAATTTTATCTGAAGGGGGTGGATCTCCACGACTCTAGGAAATTAGGTTTAGAATCCACGTGCGAGTCACAAACATGAAACAATAATAACCGAAAACTGCGGCGTAAAATCGGCGTGTTCGTGTTGTAGGCACGTGCGGTGGAAACATACTATCCGCTAATCCCTCTGAAAAGTTGGGACTACTAGAAAATACCCAACAGATAAACATAGAAAATCAATGGGAAAACCAGGAGAAAATTTTCCTCTAATCAAGCACAAGGAATGTTAATTAATTTCTTTGATTTTGCTTTCTTTTTCTTAATATTCATTATTCAAACTCCCCACTGATTTTTTTTCGTTGGTACAGAGCTCCTTCAAATAATATTTTCACATCAAAATATTATACACAAGTCATTACTTAAAAAGTCAAGTTCGAGTTGTATGTTTATTGTTACTATATTCACATACAGAATTCCAGCTCTCTAGTTCTCCTACTCAGAAAGTGTTTCCATAACTTCACTCCAAACCAGGAAATAAAATCACTCCTTGCATCTGAACATATCAAATTTAGTTTGCTTGTGTGTGTCTCAATAATGAATAAATTTAGTCAATTTATAGTGCGAAGGTCATTTTTTGTTTGGGGGGG
>MCJB01050431.1:30526-45340 GCA_002018475.1 Nicotiana obtusifolia
AGGGGCGATCATTATGCCCTTGTTATACCTTAAAATTTTAATTCTCGTAAGAATTGCTTCAACCTGGCGAAGATAGGTAATTATACATCTTCAAATGTGTTGAAGTTCAGCACATTTTGGACAATAAACATATGAATTATTACTAGTGGATTTTGAAATTTAACAATAACTTGTAACGTGATTTCTAGAAGAGGATCAAACATATCTACTTAGATAAATATAGTGCAATGAGTGCTTGTTCCCTAAACATCCCTTTTAAATTCCTATATTAAACAGAAAAATGTTTTCTAACATTTTTCCTTCGTATCAAATACACCCTAAAAGGAAATTTCGCCGCTGATCTTGTAGATCCTCTTCATGCTTACTTCGTTTACCTGCGAGGATAGTTTCAGTTTGATGTATTTAACGGGGAAAAAAGGTGTGAACAATTAAGTGCTTACCTTTCAATATATTTAGGATTTTAATCATAAAAGTAACGCTCATTAGCACGAGTTAACGTTTCTTAGCAGACGACTAACTCGTTGATTTGCATAATTGTATTTGAAAGGTTGATAGGTTATGTGTCCTATTATGTTTAGATGATCTAACAAACTTAATGATAAGAACCAGATAGGGAACCTGTTTCACATCCTCAACATGCTCAAGATCAACAAGTCTCAAGTCTGCGACATGTTCCAACACTCAGAGTCAAAGAAACAACAGAGAGAACGGATGGACATCAGTTCCCTTGCTGACTGTACCAGTTAACTCCCCACAACTGTAAAGTGATGTCACTTGTGTAATATTAACATGAAGCAAAGTGAAAACAACACACTTGCACATTCTAGAATTCATCAAGCTTTCTCTCAAGTGTGTTGCCAACTTGCAAGTGACATTTAGGGCTTCAACAACAGAGAAACATCATAATGAAAGACTAGTTTCCTGCATTGAGTTATTACATGTCCCTAGATATATTGTACCTTTGTTAAAGTGATTTACTTGTAATTCCTACTTAGCTTAGCTAGAAGCATTGTGTAGGAAATCTTTTGCAAAATCGTAAACCTCGTGTTTGTGTCTTGACTAGAGCTAGTAGAGTTGTGAGCTTTGTAATAGAGTTACTACAAAGAGGCTTGTATTAGAATTATTACAAGTGAGTGAGGGATTAAGATTTTAATTCCAAGGTTATAATAGGTTGTAATATGAACTTATTCGGTTAGTGAAGTTGAAATCCTACTAGTGTAGGTCGTGATTTTTAATCCCGTGAGTTGGGAGTTTTTCACGTAAAACTTTGCTGTGTCATTTACTTATCTCTTTGTGTGTTCTCTGGGAACTGATAGAGAATCTGGTTCAATATACAGTTGGTGGACCTAAGTTTCTATCAATTGGTATCAGAGCATGTTCTTTCTATCAGGCTAACACCTAGAAAGGATCCCCATCGCTGCTCCACCAAACTTTGAAGAAGGTCAATCTACCTACAGACCACCAAGATTCAATGGCCAATACTAGGGATGGTGGAAGACAAGGATGCATGATTTTATCATGGTTGAAGATTCAGAGTTCTGGGATATTATCTATGATGGTCCTATCGTTCCTATGAAGACCATTGGTGAACTAGCAGTAACAGTTCCCAAGACAAGGAATGAGTATAACGATGCTGATCTCAAGGCTATAGAAAAGAACTTTTGAGCATAAAAGATCCTCGTATGTGGTATCGGACCAGACGAATACAACATGATTTCTTCCTATCAATCTGCCAAGGAGATCTGAGAAGCTCTCCAAATAGCACACGAAGGGACAACTCAAGTCAAGCAGTCGAATATTGATATGCTAACCACTGAGTATGAAATCTTCAAGGTGAAGGATGATGAGTCCATTCAGGACATGCACACTCTCTTCACTTCCATCATCAATGAGCTCCATTCTCTGGGAGAAATAATTCCAAGGAACAAACTTGTCAGAATACTTAGTGTATTACTTGGTTCCCGGGAAAGCAAAGTAAATGCTATCACAGAGGCAAAGGATCTACAAACTCACCATTGATGAACTCATCGGTAATATAAAAACTTATGAAATAAAGAAGAAGAAGGATCATGAGAGAAGAGAGCCCAAAAGGGAGAAGAACCTGGTCCTCAAGACAGACAATACTGACTCAAGTGCTGATATGCCTTACGCGACAAAGCGATTTCAGAAAATGGTTCGCATGAATGGAGGTATTCCAAAAAGGGAAAGCTCCAGCAAGCCAAGATGGTATGACTTATGTCATAAATGTGAAAAGCCAAGACACTTTATCAAGGATTGTCCTCTCCTCAAGCAAGATTAGTGCAAGTACAGCACAAACAAAGCAACCAAGAGAAACTCGGTTCCTGACAAAAGATTCAAGAGAAAAGAAGCTGCTGACAATGTTGTGAAACAAGCTCTTGCTGCATGGTGAAATTCTTCCAGCGAATCTGGAGAAGATGATGCACAAGGTGATACCTCCATGATGGAAATTGAAAGTGAAGCAGCTGATTATGATTCTATCTTTGCCTTGATGGCAAAATCTGACGATGATGAAGATAATGATGATGATGAGGTAAACTTTCTAGACGTTCAAAGAAATCTGAAGTCTTACTCTCAGAAAAAGCTTATATCTTTGGAAAATATTTTAATTGATGCTTATCAGAATCTTATAAATGATAAAATACTTTGACTATAAAGCTTGGAGAGGTAGAAAATGAGAGAGATGATTTGGTAATCGTAGTGCCTGACCTAAAAGAACCCATCGAGGATTTGATGAAAGAAAGAGTGTTCGGATTAAAAAGGTTGAAGACATAGAAAATGAGAGAGATGACTTGTTGGTAGTTGTCATGGACCTAAAAGAAACAATAGAGGAATTAAAAAGGGAAAACAGTTCTGGGACTGTCCAAAAGGGAAAGGAAGTTACAAGTGAGGCACACATTAAGCTTGAAAATGAACTCAAATTGTGAAATCTAGTCTGTGTGCTGAACTTGAAAGAAACATACAACATCAATAAGATCTAAGCAGAGTTAAAAATGACCTAGAAGAATCTCTAAAGTGGACCTGGTCCTCTGATACAATTGCTTCTATGTATACAAGCGGTGGTGGGAACAGGCAGGGAGTCGGGTTCCAAAAGGAAAATACTCCCTACAATCCACATAGCAAGTATGTTACTGTCCCTGATAACTGGCTTTGCACTCACTGTGGCAACGCTGGTCACTTTAAAGAAAACTGTAAGGATAAAATTCAGTCCCAACAGAAAAACAAGATTTTTATTAAAAAGGTAACTGCTGCTAAGGAACCTGGTCCCTCCGTTAAAAAACGTGTATTGCCTGCCTGGACAAAAAGAAGTTTAATTCCACTACAAGAAAAAGGGGCTTTAGCGGCAATAACAATAGCCGCATATGTTTTACCGGCCATTAGTGTTTTGCTGCTGAAGCCGGGGTCGGCAAAGCCTTTAGCGGCTATTCTCACAAAAACTGGTAAAAGGTATGGTTTATAACCGCTAAAAATTATTGTCTTTACCAGCAATTATTTGCGGCAATTATAATGGCTATAAAATCCAATCCAAACGGCTAATTATACTTCTTTAGCATCTATTTTTATAGCCTCTAAATTCAAAATAAGTACCGGTAAAAGTTCGCATCTTTAATGGCAATTATTTTGTGGCAATTAAAATGTCCATAGTATCCCTTCTGAAAACATCTTAGTTTGTCCTTTTAGCGTCCATTTTAATGGCTAGTATGTTTAACTAAATTGCCGCTAAAAGTCAATATCTTTAACGGCAATTGTTTTTCAGAAATTATAACGGCTACAATATCCTTTGTGAAAACACCTTAATTTGCCTTTTTATCGTCCGTTGTTTAGTTGGTATACCCAACTAAATTAGCGCTAAAAGTCACAAGCGGTAATAACAATAGTTTTAGCCACCATAATAATAGTTATTACATTCATCCAGAATATGACTCAAATAATAAAATTAATTAATTAATTAAAAAAATATAATATATCTCATTAAATCTTAACAACCAAAAGGAAGTACTAATCAAAACTTTTAATGTCACAGTAACTTAAAACATAAACTTATATTATTTGGACTAAATAGCTAATGTCATTATATAACTAATCTACGTGAATGATGGTCTTCAAATGATTTCCGCAACTTTTCATCAATCTGAAATCTTTCACCTGCTAAATTATCGAACATCAGACTGTATCACCTGAAATTATAAAATAATGGTGTCAAAGGATAAAATATAATATGAAAAAATATCTTGAAGATTCCATCACTATGTGATTATTTGTCAGCCAACTCCCTCATCTAACATCTATAAGCTGAAAAAACTATATGGATTAATAGATGGACAAAATGGATGTGCAAACAATTAAGCTTTTGCCATTTGAGCTGAGATGTGCAAAAATCTCATTGCTTGATAATATGACTCCCCAGGGCCTCAACATGGATGAGATTTTTGGGCTCTCCAAACCTAATAAGTTTCCACTTGCTGCTGTGATTGAGCCAAGACATTCACCAAAACTTTACTTTGTTTGATTCAGCACTTCGGTGGTTCCGTCAAGACAGACTTCTTGTTCTGTTTGAACTCGTACTCTAAATCTTTTGTAATGGTATTGTGTACTTATCCATTTTACATCTTGTATATTTTTCATCCATGTTGAGGTCCTCAGGAGTCATATTATCAGGCAATGACCATTTAAATCCATGTATAAGATTAGCTAAACTAGCTTGAATCCATGTATAAGGTTATCATTTACTTATCCACCTTAAATCTTGTATATTTTACAAGAAATCTTACAACTGGAACCCACGTGTCCAACTGGAAACACAAGAGCTCACATCCTCTTCAAAATGTAATCACTCCTTTGGACTCTAGTATTCAGTCTAGATCCAATGCAAGAAACATGTTTGCCTTCTTAGCCTTCTTGTCTCAAATTGAGCCAAAAATTATCAAGGAAGAATTGAAAGATGTTGACTGGATTGTTGCTATGCAAGAGGAGCTTCATCAATTTGAGAGGACCAAAGTGTGGCACCTGGTTCATCGGCCTTCAGATAGAATAATTATTAGAACCAGGTAGGTGTTCAGAAATAAGCTTGATGAGTTTGGCAACACTACAAGAAATAAAACCAGGCTGGAGGTCCAACGCTATAATCAAAAAGAAGAAATCGACTATGGTGAAACTTTTGCTCCAGTTGCAAGAATGGAAGCCATCAGAATTCTCATTTCTTTTGCATTTCATATGGAATTCATATTGTTCCAAATGGATGTTAAAAGTGCATTTCTGAATGGATATTTGAAGGAGGAAGTGTTTGTCAAACAACCACCCGGTCTTGAGTGTCATGAACATCTTGAACATGTCTTTAAGCTCGACAAGGCTCTATATGGATTGAAGTAGGCCCCTTGCGCATGGTATGAAATATTTTCTAGGTTTCTTCGGGAGAATGGATTCACTAGGGAAAATTGACAACATTCTATTTCTGAAGAAACAAGGGAAGAACCTGCTGATTGTGCAAGTCTATGTTGATGACATCATTTTTAGTGCAACAAATGATTCCTTGTGAGAGGAGTTTGCAAAGCTTATGGGAAGCGAGTTTGAGATGAGCATGATGGGGGAACTCAAATTCTTCCTTTGGCTTCAAGTATAGCAAATCTCCAAGGGGACTATGACAACTCAACAAAAATACATTAAGGTTCTTTTGAAAAGATTTGTAAAAACCATTGATACTCCCATTGCTACTGCCACTCGTTTTGACATGGATGAACCTGGTTCCCCTGTAAATGAAACTATGTATCAGGGTATCATTGGATCACTTTTGTACCTAACAGCCAGCAGAGCTGACATTATGTTTAGTGTTGGGTTATGTGCTAGATTTCAATCAAGTCCTAAAGAATCTCATTTGAAAGTTTTCAAATGAATTCTGAGGTATCTCAAAGGAACGCGGGACCTGATCCTCTATTATTCCTCAGGCGATAATTTTGACTTAAGTGGGTACGCTAATGCTGATTATGCTGGCTATCTGGTGGATCGAAAGAGTACATCTGGAATAACACATTTTATGTGGTCCTTCTTGATTTCATGGGGTACAAAGAAACAAAACTTTGTAGCCCTCTCTACTGCTAAAGCTGAATATGTGGCAGTTGCTTCCTATTGTGCCCAATTGCTGTGGATCAAGCAATAATTAGAAGACTTTAGGGTATTTTCTTATTGTGTGCCACTTTTGTATGACAACACAAGTGCTCTTAATATGACAAAGAACCCGGTTCAGCATAAGAGGACAAAGCACATTGATGTGCAACATCATTTCCCGAGGGACAATATTGAAAAAGAACTCATTTGTATCAAGTTTTGCAAAATAGAGGACCAGGTAGTAGATATCTTCACCAAAGCATTCAGTAGAGAGATTTTGAAAGAAACTGTCTAGAGTTGGGATTGATTAAGCTAAATTGAGAACTTGATCCCTCGATGATTGGCTATGAAATGATGGTAAGGTGAATTTCTAAAAAGTATTTTCTGGAAACTTCTAACTCAATTTTATACTGTTACAGGTAAACATGCATAGCAACTACAGGATAAACAAGTGGCTGATGACATTGCAAATTTTTAGAAGGATGATGCTCATATTTTCAAGATTTGTCAAGGAACCTGGTTCCCATGACTCAGGTTAGTAGTTCCTCTTACAATCATATGCATTTTGAACTACTAGTGTGCCACGTCATTAATTGCCTCCGCTTCTTCTCATACCTCGTAAACTGACTCGACTAACCATCCGTTTTTCTCACACCATATTGTAACCGGTCCCTCTTTTCCCTCTAAATACTCCAAACCATTTTTTATGTCTTACCTCTCTTAGAATCAACCATCTCTTCACCATAATTTAAGTCTCCCAAAGCCACTAAAGACATCCATGTTGTGTCTCCATATCACGAAGCATAGCCATCTGGATCGGAGTGTCGGTTCTTGATATGGTGGATGGAGTGCTTGTCTGGTGTTTCTGAAACTCAATGTGCTTCCGGATTTGATCTGAATATTTCGTCAACATTAGGTAATGCTCCATGCTCTTTTACTGATACTGCATTATTGGGCATTGTTGTGGGTAAGATAGGTGAAAATTCTTTGACTGTTGTTGTGGAACTTCTAGTTGGGGATTCTTTGTCCGGTGATGTGGCTATTGGAACTTGGGGGGAGAACGAGGAAATGGGGACCAGGTGCCTCAAAGTGAGCAAGCAACGGTCAGTATTACAGGGAGCCTATAGAGAGACCTGGCTCGTCTGCCCAAGAGGAGTTCTCAGCTCCTACCTCGGATGAAACTCCAAGCTCTGCTAGACAGCCCCTGGGCAATACTGACCGTTCTCCGCACCTTGCTACAGTCCCTTTGGAGGTTGTGTACCCTGAGATGAAGCCAGTGTCTGGGGGATAATTTGATGATAGTGAAGATGACCTATCTGCAAAAGTTGTTGGGAGTGAGAATGAGAAAACTAGAAAAGGTCACTCAAAAAGAGGCCAAGTAGCTGAGAGGAACCTGGTTCCTCAAAGAGGGCCAGAGTTGATGTGTCTGAGTTTGAAAGGAAAGCAGAATTGAAAAAGCAAAAAGTTTTGTAGAGCAGAGATTTTGACACTGACATTCTTGATAAGTCTGGAATGAGGCAATTGGTTGAAATCCGCAACTTCTAAAAATGGACTATCTCTTAACTGTTCAAAGTCCAAAGGTCTATGAGGAGGAAGTTTGCAGTTTTTATGATGATTTGTTCACAGTGGAAGGTGACACCATCTATTTGAAGATCAATGGGGTAGAATTTGTGATTAATGAGGCTGTGCTCGAGGATATTCTTAGGGTGCCTCTGAAGGGCTCTCAATTGTGGAGGGAACCTCTTTTCCAGGTTTTAGGAAGCTTATTCTCAAGCCTGAAGTTGTTCAACAAGGGGAACAAGTGCACAAGACGGCACTGCTTCCAGAATACCAACTCTTATTCGAGTTGGTAAACAAGGTCTTGCTACCAAGAGCTGAAAAGTGATCCATTGCCTGTATAGCGGACCTGGTTCTTTTGGAGGCACTGGACGGCTACACTCCCATCAATTTGCTTGGGATTTTGATTGAACACATGAAGAAAGTGGCAGACTTCAAGGATGAAAAGCATGGGTTTCCATATGAGTTCCTTCTCACAAAAGTCTTTGAACGATTTGAGGTCCCCTTGGGGAGAGCAGTTGTGGGAACTTGTAAACAAATGTTCTCAATGAACACCTTGGAGGAAGGTGAGTATATCGACAAAAAAGGGGGAATAGGCAGTCGTTCCACAATCTCTCAGCTTATTGATGCCCAAAATGCTGCAAATGAGAAAATTAGGCAGTTGAAGGCGTAGAATGCTATTCTCGAGTCTAAGCTCAATCAGGACAGTAAGGAGCCTGGTTCCAAAAATGCCCAGGGAGAAGAGGTTGCCCGCCTAAAAGCTGAAAATGTGGAGTTGAGGAACCAAGTGAACCTGAAAGAGCAGCTGATCAACGATCAAAAGGCTGTTAATGCTCGTATGGGCAGCCTCCTCAAAGCCCTTGCTTCCTAGTCCTTCCTTTCTCTGTCTAGTGTCCCCTATCTTACCCCTTTGCCCGTTCCAGTTTAATCTTACCGTGTCTTTTTGTTGTCCTTCCCTTTCAACTGTGGTAGTCTAGTTTTGTTTGACTTGTGTATGCTTGTAATTATGGTACTGCTATAATGTTTCTTCTCTCCCTAACTTAATGAGCATCATCATCTATTTATGCATGTTATACTCTTGCGTTCTGTTTTAAGCTACGTTGTGTGCACACAAGCAACATGAGTTAACTTTGATGGACTTCTTTTTACGTTTACTTGTAAATTCTTTTTATGATGCCAAAAGGGGGTAGAAAATTAAAGGGGAAAAATAGGTTCTCAAGGGGAATATGGCTATTCTACAGGGGGAACAATATGGAGATCTGGTTCTCACGAAGAATATCAATTCTAAGTTTGTTATCATCAAAAAAAGAAAAAATTGATAATTATGCGCCTTTTTATTTTGATGATTTAACAAACTTCATATGAGAACTAGATAGGGAACCTGATACAAAGCTTCTTAGTGCTCAGAACAACAAGTCAAATGTCTAGCATAAGTTCCAACGAAATCAGTTAAGGGAATGGTAGAGGGAACCGATAAAAGGAACAGATAGTATCAGTTCCTCTGGTGACAGTACAAGTCAAATCTAACAGCTGCTAATGCTGTTGCACTGCATGCTTCAACAGTACAGCTGCACTGTTGAAGCATGCAGTGTACTAGTGGACTCTTAGTTTACATCAATAAAGCTCTTTGTTTTTCTCCCAATGTGGCAAGAAGAATAACAAGGAACTATTAACGAGTAACCACTAATGTCTTAATTTGGCCATGCCGAGTTTATAAAGAACAACATGGAGCACGAGAAAAAAGTGAAGTGGCCCATGATAACCTATAGCCATAAATAGGCCATCTGTATATAGAATGGACATCATCAATCTAGGCTCTAGCACAGTACTCTGTGAGGAAATAATAGCATACTCTATGATGAAAATGTTAGGTTTCGTTGAACTCGTAGCACACATGCTATGGACAACAAAAATTGTAACCTGACATCCGGTACAGTTACCGTGGCAATTTGTCAAACTCAAATCAGTTATGAATGTGACTATTTACTGATCACATCGAGCCTTTGATGTCGGGATAAAGGGAAGGATGTCCGGCGCTAAACCGCAGTTGGGATCGGTATTAAAACATATAAACAAGTAATAATTAATTCATATCAGATCCCAAAAGGATCAACTTCACGTTGATTTTCTTCTTCTTCTTTTTTTTTGTCAAAGGAAAAATATTATTAATCTCCAGCATCCCAAATGCAAAAGGTAGTGTTCTCTACAATTCATACTTCCAGCTAAGGAGCACCTGTAACTACTTCCCCTCTCTAAGCTACGTATTTATTCCTTATCCCTACTTTTATTTACAAGTAATTCCTCACTCCAGCTCTCATTGTTGTATGTGTGTCTCTAATTTGTTCGTCTGTATAGTCCTATCCATGCCCATTCTCTGCTATTTTGTCTTCCTTTCCAGCTTGCCTACATCTTCAACCTGCTTTCTTGCTTTATCTGTGCACATATTTTTTGTGGGCTTGGGACTCGCTGCTGCCGTAGTGCTTCATTTCGTGCTTGCCAGATATTGTATATCAGTGCTGCCAATACAGCTACAACAAATGATTGACACATTCTTCCTTTTATCCTCCAGGTCATTCTTTTCCACAGCCCACGTGTTTCTTTGTTCCTGACTCCTATTCCCAGCCAATCTAACATGAAGTTTAGGCAGGATTGTGACGGATGACATTTAAACAGTAGATGTTCCACTGTTTAAGTAGCTTGATCACATATTGTGCATTTATCATCTGACTGACCCCTATTCTGAATAATCTTTCCTTTGTGAGGAGCATGTTGTGCAGTGCCAACCAACATATGAAGCTATTCTTGGGTACATTGAGTTTACTCCATACCCATCTCCCTTGTATTTCTCTTCTCTATTCGTAGCCACTGCTGATAGAGTACTTCCCAGCTTGTGTGAGCCAACCATTCTCCGTATACCCTGTCTGAAATTTATCCCTTATATTGCATATCTGGCTGAGTTCCCGTTGATTTTCAACACAGTTATTGATTTTATTTTATAAATGATAAGCATGTAACATATCTGTGATTTAGTTATCAGCCAGTAGAAAATATGAAAAACTTGTAATGCTTTCTATTTTTATCTTATAAAATATTGGACAGAGATAAAAGATAAGTAACATGAACAATGAGAATTCATATATCCTACCAACCCAACTTACTAGAAATTGAGGCATTTATAGTTATTGCGTAAGCACTTGCCATCGGCAAAACAAAAAGTAACAAAAATGAAAAAAAATATTGAACGATCCACTACCAAGAACGTGCTGGTTTTTCCACTACATGTTGTAGTTTTTGTTACTTGTGTGTTTTCTTGGTTCTTTCTAAGCCCTAATGGAAACAAGAGAGCATCTTAGGATGAGAGAATTAACGAGTTTTTTAAAGTATAGGCGTAATGAGTTCTTGAATTCCTTTCCCAGCATCTTGATGTTGATGGATTGCGAGATTCTTGGGGTAAAAGTATACCTTTTCCTCCACTAATAATCAATGCAATCCAGAAAAAGAAAAAGAAAATGGATGCAGCCTTAGATACTGACACTTGTATTTGTATATTTATTTGAGTTGGGATTATGTTTTGGATTTATTCTCTATTATATATTGATTATCAATCTTCATTAATGTTTTTTTTTCCTGATCCATTAATGGTGAGACTTAAAAAAAAGGTTAAAATTTGGCGAGGAGACTTGTGACTTTCTTTTCTTTTAAAATAAATAATATGTTTTTATCAACTGTTTAATTTACTAGAACATGACTGTTATATTTGTTTAGATTTATTCTTTTATTGTTTTACGGCCTAGAATATTTCTTTATCTCGTATAAATACATATTTAAATGTCTGCTATTTTTATGCATTAAAGATTAACAATATTTTGAAAATTTAAACGTCCAAATAAATAAAGATAACGTTCGCCTCTATATACTAAACTAATACTATTACTATTTAGTTTACTTAGTTACTTATAGTTTCTTTTTATTATTTTGAAGTTACTTTTCAATCTTCTTTTTTACCTGGTTATTATACATATGAATAGTATTTGACATATAAATTATAGTAATTATATTGAGATTGAATTGTAGGAAATTGAAAAAATACTATAAATTGATAAAATAAGAAAATCAACATACTACTTAATATAGTAATTATAGTGAACAAATGCAAAACAAATTCCAATCTCATAACATACCAATACACGGTCCACCATAAAACACTATATTGATCATTACTGAAGCAAAAAACAAGGTGATTTTGAGGAACAATCACTTTTAGGACTGCTAATTGAAACATAATCAATGTTTGCAAAATAATTGAAAAATAAGCCGCAAACACCCACTTCTTCTTCTGCGCTTGGAGTTTGTTTTTTTTTTAAATATATACTGGCTTTTCTCTACCTATCATTTGAAGAATTACTTCTCTTATTTTTCTGTAACTTTTGAAGATTTCGAAGGAGTTTTGATGTTGCCCATTTTGTTTATGGCAGATGTATCACTTCTGATAATAAACAAATCCTACAAATCTGATGTCGTAATTCAAATGCGCGCGCACAGAAAAAAAAATTAAATTCATGTCTATTTCTGTTTTATACAAGGTTTTGTAAGAATTAAGACATGTTATTTACCTTTCTAGTCAAGAAAATTACTCATACGACCCAACTGTCAATACAGTTTAGACTAGAAGAGTGTCATTGTAAAAGTTGAACTTGTATTAGCAGAACTCAAGCTATAACAACGTTAGTTTTGAATTTGACTTATTGTGTAAGTTTTGAATTCCAGGACGCAAAGCTAATGTTTCATTTTAGAAATTTCGAACTCACTGTCTTGAAATTTCACTTGCAACAGTTCAATTTATATAAGTTTGTAACTCTTAAGACTATAGGACACTTTCATGGAGTTGCACTTGTAGCATTTCCAACTCCACAAACAATTTCTCGAAATTACGAGACAGAAATTTTCAATTACTTTACTATATTTTAAGTTAGTCATTATTTTTCAATTTTACTTTACAAACAATGTTTATAGTCCAATTAGTAGCCCTAAAAGTGGCTATGATATTATTTTGTTTACTAAAAAAAGGACCAGAGAGCCGCTCTCGAAGAGCATTATATTGGAATCTTAATTAACTTCTTAACTCCAACTCTAACATTCATTATGAAATAATAAACCCCTACTGCTAGTATATAAGACAAGGCAACCCAGCTGATTGGTTCAAACTTGGACGGATCAACTCAAGCAAATTAATAAACGTCTAACTCGCCCAACGTCCACTTGCTTCAAGATGGTCAACTAACAGATAATAATTCAACAACAAACGAAAATAAATCCACTGCAATCCTTGGATCTGATAACAAATAATAATTCAAAGGAAAAAAATCAGAAATAGCCTAATTTACAATTGGTAATTGAAAAATAATCACAGTTTAAAAAGTAATCGAAATTTAGTTAATTATTCATGTAAAGATAAAATTTGAACAAAAATACTCTTAAAATCCAAAAAAATTCTACCATAATATGCTGAAGTTCAATTTTTTTACATATGTGATTCTAGCATAATGTGCTGGATTTTCATAATGAGTTGGAGTTCCAACATAATATGCTGGAAGTTTATACTCAGGAGCTTCAAAATCCATTATATTATGCTAGAACTTTTGTGTTTCAGCTAGGGTATTTTTGTCCATATTTTATCTTTGCATAAAATTATGGCTACTTTCAATAACTTTACAAATACTGATCATTTTTCAATTATCAGTCCAAAAACTGGCTAGTCCATGCTAATTTCACTAATTCAAGGGATATTTACGGCCCAAAACATGTCGGCCATCTAGTTTACCAGATTTTGACCTGTTTTTATTTTCTTACTCGGTTTAGCCCTATTCTTCTTATACTTTAGCCTAGAGGCAGAGTCGGAACCAAAGCAATAACATTTTGAACTCAAGCTATCAAAATAGGTGTTAAAAGAAAGGGTGAATAATTTTTATGTAGCGTATGAAATACATGTGCTATACATTGGGGGAGGGTCAGATGATTTTTTCTTCATTCATTTTCTCTGAGGCTTTTCTTTTTTCTTTTTGGTGTATGGAGGCCGATGGTAGAAAAAGATGGACATATACATTATGGACGAGGTAGAAATGAGATGATGTAAAAGTGTATATATTATTGTATATTAATCTATAATAGGTGTATATATGTATATTGTATGATAACATATATGCATTATATAATAGTGTATAATAGGTGTATATACTATTACATAGGTGTATATACAATTATATAGTGTATACATAGCAGTTATTCACTACATAATGTGTAAGTCAGATTTTTCTATAATAGTCATCCTATGTAATAATACTTTATTATAACAATTAATTTTTTTTCAGAATCGATTTTTATGTTATATTTTAATTCTCTATTACAGTTTTTAGGTTTTGCAAAAATGCATTTTTATAACAGTTCGTTACTCGTAAAACTACCCTCGTAACATACATCTTTACAAAAATAAAAATATCTAAGATTACCAATAACAGGTCTGGAGTTCAAAATATGTGCCTTAGCATTTTAATCTTTGTACATTTATTATGAATTTATTATTTTAAAATTTTTAATTAGTGAAGATATGTATATCTTTTGAGATTTTATAAAGATAACAAGGAAAATTTTGATTTTTGAATAATATTTGTCAATAACTGTCAAATAATATTTAAAGGTCAAATATTTTTATAACTGTAAAAAACCCAATGATTATAAAAGCCAAAAAAAATAATTGAGACGATCGAGATTGTTATAAAAAGGTTTCGATGTATAAAGTAGTGTGATTGAGATGTATAACTAATGTATAATAATGTATATTTTTGTATAATAGCGTATATGGCTGGCATAATACTATTTTTAGATATTTAAAGAAAAACAATTGAATTTTATGTCTACAACATAAAAGTGATTTTCTTTCCATTATATACATGTGTATGTATTATGTTGATTTTTCAACATTTTTACATAGTAGGTATAATATGCTGAATAGTTTAGTCTTGGTTTTAAATATACTAGTTTCTAAAAGTTAATCTAAATAAAAAATGAACTAGAAGAAATTCAATTTGTTTGATAAGATATTACTTTAGCGGGTTTGTGGTTTTTTTTTTTTTTTTTTTT
>MCJB01050431.1:45374-59097 GCA_002018475.1 Nicotiana obtusifolia
GGGGGGGGGGGGGGGGGGTTTATGAGTTTGAGGAAAATTTTAAAAAACTTTTAATAATTGAATTAAAAAAAGATATTTTTACACGATAAGACTCTTAAAAAAATAGTATTTATATTAATGTTACTATATATGGATTATTCAATAATAGTAGATTTTATTATAAATGTAGCATATATAAGTGAAATACTAGAATTTAATAGTAACTCATTAATTCATTTTCTAACTGTTCCCCGAAAATAAGAGATTATGTCTAAATTCTTGATATTTTATTTCTTTCTAAATTCTTGATATTTTATTTCTTTCTCTCATTCATAAATAATAAGTATACTTTTTTCATTTTAAATCCCTAGCAGCCACTCTACCATTGATTCTCCTTCTTCTCCATCGTACCCAAAAGCTTCATAGTCACCCTTCCACCGTGAACCTCCATCTCTGCACAACAATCATTTGACTGTTGCCCTTCAACAACTCCGCCACACCCCTAAAAGAGCACTTCTTAACCAATATTGTAGTTGTCATGATAATGAAAAATTATATATACCATCAAATTATAAAAGCTTATCACATATATACCATAAAAAAACACAAATATACGGAATACCATCATTATACCATTTTGTATAATAATGATACACACTTTAACTGAAGCAGAATATCATCTGAGATTTTTTAATTATACCAAACGTATAAATAATTTAATTGTATATTATACCACATATATATCTTATATATTTCCACTAAATAAGTGTATTTTATATTTTTCAGAATATAAGGATGTTATGATAAATACACTTGATTTATTTTAATATTATACCATATTATTAATTATACATGATTTATATTTGTATGCATATAATTTTTGTTGAAATAATAATGGATATATTGAAATATTAATATTCAAAATTAATTTTTATAAGATACTAGTATTTTAAAAAATTTAAGAAGTGAAAATAATGAAATCTTGAATGAATGAACAAGATACATTGAAAACAGAATAAGATTATATAATATACATATACTATTTTTATATGATGTATATAATAGTAATATACAAGGGATATAAATGCTATAAAATAAAATAAATATACGAAAAGAATAATTGAAAATTTTAAAATCTATAAGTAATGTTAAATTAAGTTTTTATTGAAATAAAAGAACAACATGGTATAAATTAAATAATTATTAGTGGGGTATAACTTAAAAATTAATAAAATTATAGAATACATTGAGTGAATGTATATTTCAATTCAATAAGAGTAGCCATCACTAATTCATGAAAGTTCAATAACTTATTTGTGGATTGGTAGGATTTATGTATCATTAATTAGTATGCCTATTTTAGTGAAATTTGGAAGAGCCTTTAGTTTTGGATGGAAGTCATCATCTTTCCTTAGGAATTATTAATTAACATCCCTATTTTAATGGGATTGAGTGATTTTTCTGCCATGTAATATAATTATTTAGTTGCCATGTAAAATACCTATTGCCGCTAGGTCTTTGAATTTTTTTCTTAAATATTGATTATTTATGTTTTTGCCCCTTAAAAAAGATGGGGATGATAGAGTCTTATCAACATCAGATTATCATTTAACATGAGCAAAAGAGGCGACGAAGAAAAGTTCAAATGCTTCGGTCACATTGGGCCTATTAATAAGTTTTTTGTCAGAGTCACATGGGTTTGGGCTACAACGGATAAAATTCTTTACAATTTGCTGAAACTATTCTTTTGGGCGGTACATCTCCATTCTCCACAAACCCCATGATTCAATCCGTTTAACATTAATCAGCCTCCCATCTTTCTTAATTTGGCTTTTTTGACCAAATTTGAGAAAGCAAATACATATTCTTAATAAATGAACTCGAATCTTCCAAATTCAGATTCTTTTCAATCTCAAATTTTGATATTATACTTATGAATTTAAGTTGGATCTTGAGCTACAGCACTTTAAGAAAAATGTTTGAACAAGCCATGAATCTCAAATTTGAACAGGTTAAAAGCATTTAAAAGTGGGGTATATGATATTTTCTTTTTGGTGTAAAGTTTCGCTTCTAAATATGAACTAGCTTCGTAAAATCATGATTCGTTAATGCGCTTGTCTGGTCTGCCAATGAAATACCAATATTTTATCCACGGCTCCATCCGAATGTTGATCCAACACGCATAAACAAGACAAAATCTAAGATTTAAAAGCTATACCATATGAAATTTGCGTGATTCAATTTTCCATTCATTGTTTTAGTTCATACACAATGTCCACGTCGAACTGCTACCCTAAGTCAAATTGTCAACTTCTAAACGTCATTGTAGGCAAGTTTCTAGCCATTACACAAGTAGATACAATTGGAATTTTTGATTGCTACAAGCCAAGGACTATGCGCAGCCAGGCAGGAAAGTATACTTTCACTTCCAGTCTGCTGCTTTCCATCAACCAGGATCTAGTGTTCACCATTTATTTCTCTTGAATGCAGCGAAGTTAGTGAAAAAATATCTCATTTAATTGCGATGGCTGTCCTCAACAGGACTCAATAATATCACGCTAAATACAAAGAAAAACAATGCTTATAAAGGGCATAACAAAATGGAGATTAGGAAAAAAGGAAACACAAAGCAATTAAAATAAATATCCAGATTTCGGTATGTATTGCTTTCGAGCAAAATTTCATTATCCGTGATTCTTAAACATCACAGATCTCTCATTTAAAATGGTATTATTATCTGCAGTCAGCGTGACTGACGAGCAAGTCACAAAATGCTCATGAAACTATGGACACATTCAATAACCCTTCACCAATAGATGCATCTTGGCCTGCTTACGAAGATGCATTATGGTCAAGCAATCACTATAATGCAAAAGAAATTGCAGAATCTAAGTCAAGAAAATAGAAAAAGAAAATAAAAATAAGTAAACCTTAAATCTGATATTAAAACTACAAAAGTAATTCCATAGTGTAACTTTCACGTGCCAAAAGAAATCTATTGGACAAAACACAACAGGCAAGCGAGCATATTCTTGACAACATGCACCACCTTTTTTTCCTGTGGACAGGAAAACATAAATTACGAAAAATGAACGCATTGTAAGTAACACTTAGTTGTGTATAAACCTTACCGCTCAAATCATTTCTGTATACAATATAAATGATGATCTGCACTCAACTCGCCATGTAACAAGCTGGCAGTGGCAGCTAAAATGAGGGACAGAAAGAGGACTGGAGTGATCAAATTTGTGCAGATGCAGTAGAACACTTGTATGAAGAGATGCCAGAAGCAGTGCGCCATAACTCAGACAAGAATTCAGCTGAACATGTTGGACGGAGGCAGTCAAAGCAAGCTCTTCAACTGAAAGAAGAGTGGTCCTCTACATCCACGCACAATCATGCATATCATTCTAGAACTTTGTTGAATGCACTACTACTGGCCACCCCATAATTTGTATGAGTAAATGCAAAATTCACTTGAGACCCAAAAAAAAAGGATGAAGTTAACAAAAAACACTGTGCAGGCTTTTTAGGTGAAAAAAGTTACAAGGGCACCTTCGAAATCGAATTCACTAGCTTTGTCTGGAGTAGTAGAAAAGAAACTTCAAAATCTCAGTCACTCTAGAGGGAGCATTTTAATAAAATTGAAACCAGCTCTTTCTCCCGGAGACAGAAAAAGAAATTATAGAGAATTTTCCCCTAAAAAGACTGTTATTTTGACAAATAATATTTTTTGATAAAGGTTATTTAACAGATGATAATAAAAGACTGAAAGGAGATGGGGAGGGGGGGAGAAGCTGCCAGAAAATAAAAGCAAAAGGGAACCAAATTACTCGTGATTATATAGACTCGGACACTGCCCTATGAACCCAAATGGAGTACCATCCACAGTTGGTTTAAGTAGAACATCAAATCCCAACCTCCCTGGAACAGATTAGGTACCTGCCAATATATGCCATGCCATTCCTCATCCTTAATATGAACTTAAAGAAATACCACTATAATTTGAGGTGCGGTGCATCATACCCGCAGGGATTCAACAAACAGAAGCATCTAGCAAGTTAGCCAGCTGGGATCCACAATCTTCAAAATTGAAGATCCCACAGCAGGGCACTGGAGAACGAAACCATTGTGTAGAAGCAGAAAACCAACGAAGCAACCAGAGTGTAGAAGCAGAAAACCATTGAAGCAACCAGAGTGTAGAAGCAGAAAACCAATGAAGCAGTACCAGGAAGACACCTTGGCACAAGAAAACAAAAACATAACTCTTTAGCAACATTCTTTGTGATACTTTCTTCTTAAAAATAACAGCTACCATAAAATCCAAAATATAAGCTCCTATGATATAGGTTCTTAAAAAGGGTAACATCAGAAAAAACAGAAACCAAAACTTATCAGGCAATCATCTTACACACCAGTTAAGCCAGAGGGCGTGGCCCCACTTACACAGCTT
Source organism: Nicotiana obtusifolia (assembly GCA_002018475.1). Taxonomy (NCBI): domain Eukaryota; kingdom Viridiplantae; phylum Streptophyta; class Magnoliopsida; order Solanales; family Solanaceae; genus Nicotiana; species Nicotiana obtusifolia. Next base: position 49,807 of record MCJB01050431.1, read on the forward strand.
TGATTAAGTCAAGGACGGTAACACACTAATCAAAAACCCCTGGACAAGTCAGGCAATCATCTTCCACATTCAGCTTCGGCTTCTGCGACGCTCTCTGAGTCCATTTCTGCATATAAATCAGTGCAAATAAACATATTGTAGTATCTGAGACCAATCATGAAAATAAGTTGCAGCATATCCAACATTAACCAGGTATATACTATAAAATAGAAGTGCCAACGAGCCGCAAAATTTGTAAATAGAGATTTTACCCATTAGCATATGGAACTTCATCTCGCCCGCGATATGGAGATCGGCTGTAGCTGCGACCGCGCGGCGACAAGCTTCGGCGCCTGGGGGAATGCCCACGAGGACTATAACTCCTGCTTCACGGTGGAAATCAGAAGAAATGGAGAGAACACCAGCGGTTTTCGTGTGAAGATTATCAGAAGACTTAAATTGTTAAAAGATTCTTAGTCAATGATATCATCCTTCAGTTTCTCACCTACGACCATAACTTGGGCTCCTTCGATATCTAGGAGGGCTCCGACTTCTATGTCTTCCAGGAGCTCCACGCGATCTGCACTCACGAGCAAAATGACCAAGCTCGCCACACTCGTAGCACTTCAAATCAGAGCCTCCAGAGCGACCACGACCACCTCCACGGCCCCCATGACCTTCTCGAGAATTATGTGAAAGCTCCACCCTCCATCCATTCTTACCTAGTTCACAGAATCAGGGATAAAATACCTTCAGTGGCTGAACATATCACTGGTGTTACGAGATGCTAAGGTACAGGAACAAAATGGACAAACACCAACGTATAGACGGACTAGATTAAGGTTTTAACTCAGTGCAAGGCCAAGTATAGCATGGCCATCACAAAGACAGAAGAAAGTCGTTCAAAAAGCTTCATAATTGCATAAGTTGGTTCAAACAGTCAATTAATCATACCATCCAGCTCTCTGATTGCATCTTGTGCATCTCGTCGGTCATCAAAGTCAATAAAAGCATAGCCAGGGGGACGCCTTGCAACCCAAACACTGTGAACAAATTTGTGAGTTAGGAATCATGGACAATAAAGCAGTTCAATATAATCGTGAGCTGCAACAGATGCTCTTAAGAGAAAAAAACTTATGAGCAAATGGCTCCACCTAGCCAGGCTAGACATTCTAACTAACAATTAGAGACAACTTAATAACAAAGAGACTTATTTCAACACAAGCTCTTCTATGACTTCATCATGTATGCTAGGAAAAATATACAAGAAAAACAATTTTACTCCAAGATGGAAGTTATGTGGATTTTACACAAGTATCTGCTAGACTTGTATAACCATCCTCATGATAGGTGTTCTACTTTATAGAGAAGTACAGTCACAGACAATTTTTCTGATGGCAACAAACTAAAGACAAAATTTACCACTTTAACTTGCATGAAACTGATCCATATGTAAAAAGGGTATAGAATTATAAACTATCTTTAAGAATTTCCACCTTGGCAATTAATTAATAATGATAATATGCATTCATCTTCTTCTGGTTGCTTACAATTTTTTTTCTTTTTCAATGGGTCACTCCAGAAGAGTTCCTTTCTCTTTTCCGATGCGTTTAACACAATGTGCTCAAGCACAATATCTGTGACATGTCTTTATGCAAAGACTAACAGCACAGAAGGAATTCAGCTTGTCTTTCTTTCCAACCAACATGGTAATCAAAAACCATTAGCCCTCAACCAAGACTAGAATAAATTTTAGTTTTCATTCCAAAACTAGAAAAGTATGCACTTGATATCCTCCAAAGATTCTCAGCAAGCCCAGAAGCTAGACATGAATATTTATATATTCTTGTAAATTCCTAGGAAAGAAAGGCACGTGAGAATATAACAAATTCAGAATTTATGTTACAAACCAAATAAGCAAAAAAATGTAAACATTATTATAAGTTATGCATGTGTTCCACCTTACTGTTTAAAAAACAGAAGGATTCCAAATAATAATAATCACCTTATAATGGAGAAAAAGAAAGCAGTATAATGAGCTTTAGTAGCCAAGTCAATGGTCTAAGTTGTGCGGCTCAGAAAAAAATTTCACTTCTGTGACGGGCAGTTAATGATTCTCAAAAAGTTAAGCTGGTTTAGGTGAGCATGGAAGAAAGTAATGAGGTCACAGATTCAGTTTACAACCATGCATACCAATCACGAAGAGATGTAAATCTTGGAACTTCCTTTACCTTCTTATAACTCCAAAGATACGGAATTCATCTTCAAGCTCCCTTTCACTGACCCTAGGGTCCAGATTCCCAACATACACTCTCGACATCTTCTTTACACACCTATTGAGAAAGAACAAAAAAGTACAGCAAACTCTTAACATTTGTAAAACTGTCAAGTAATTCAATACCACTTACAAAACATCATTTTCCTGGTACACCACAATATCCTCAAACATCAGTAATTCCTTCCACTTAAAAATACAAAATTTCAGTGTCACGTGCAAAAAATGCCTTCAGAGAACAACTTTACTAGGGAAAAAGGACAAGATATAGAAATAATTGAAGATTGTAACTCAATGTAACATTATATCATTACTATAACGAGGACAGTTTTCAAGGAAAATGGACTTTCTCCAATTCACTGAAAGTTTGAAAAAAAAGACTTTTTGGGGGGCAAGTATGGAAAAAAATCTAACAATTAAAAAAAGGGATCTAATCAAGCAACTCTTTTACAGTAGTTCAAGCTAACCCGAATAGCAATAAACACAAATTACTACCCTAAATTCCATAACAGCAAAAGTAAGAGAAAAAAGTGACGACAGCTATAAAGAAATTTTAAAAGCTCAAATCTAAGGAAACCCTAGATCCATCAACAGCTCAGTAAATCACTGGGCCAATTTCAGCCAAACAAACTCAAAAACAAAAATTAAAGGTAAGAAAATACGTGACAACGAAGCTAAAAATCTACTGTAAGACCCTTAAAGTCCATGTAAAAGATAGAACTTCTCCCCAATTCAGCGAGATTCACAATAATTACAAAATAAGATGAGCATATAACTGATGTTTAGCTGGAGAAATTGGGAAGAAGATGAGAACATGAAACCCTAGCGAAGACGGCAAAACCCCTAGCGAAACAGCATAGTGTTGTGTAAGACACTCTTAACTCAGGGCTTTGAGATTTGGTGTTGTATTGAAGAGAAAATGACATAAATAGTACCTTAGGTTTATGATAGTCCCTTAAACATGCACTTACCGTTTTTAGTCCTTTAAGCATTCAAAAACTTATCAATTTTGATCTCCGTCTACTTTTAACCGAGCAACATCAGTTTATTTTAAAAGCTATTCAGCGACTTCAAAACATTAAAAACTCGATTTTTAAATTACTCTTCTGAAAAAAACCTTAACCTCAAATCGACAGTGTGATTTAGTGAAAGGCATCTAGGCTCCTCTTTACCGTGAGTTTTCAATATTAGTGATGTGGGGCTTTGTTTATTGCTGGGAATGGTCAAAAAGTTCTACTTTTAAGTGTATACTTGAATCTTGCTTTTTATATTTTCATAATATAGTAAAATATATTAGCTGATGTGAATAGAAAAATAAATTTTTCTTTCTCTGTTTTGTTTATCAGACCCTATACAGAGATGCATCAAAGATTAGTATCAAAGTAAACCACAACGGTGTTATGAAGCACCATTCTCGAAGACATTATGTTGGGGTCTTGTACAGTTTATCGACTATGTTGATATTTCAGAAATCCAGCTATCACAATTCAAGACTATGGCTGCGATACATGGATATGATAATGATTCAGTTGCATTTTGGCATAAGTATGGTAGGTTCGGTGAGAGGACGAGGCTTATTTCAAGCGACCCGGAAGCTAATTTGGTATCTACGAACATCCTTAATTGAGGTTTGCTTTGAATATTTGGACTCTTATATCGGAGTGGATGTTGAGGCAACTTTTAATGAAGGACAAAATAACGACATACCAAGTGAACACCAAGAATCTATTGGAGCAAGAGCTGATTATTCTTCAAGTGCTGATGATTTTGAGGATGAAAATGATATCTTAAGAAGGAGTGGAAATGAGGAACGTATATATGAGGTTAGCAAAGAAGTTCGAAAAAAGATCGCTAATGAAGAAGGAGATTCTGATTGTGTTAGCTCTGAGGGGTTTAAGAGCTTGGAAAGTGATTCTGATTCTGACAGTCTAAACTTTCCTAAAGTCAATTCAAAAACAGATAGGTTACATCCCGTCTTAGCACTCGAAATGACGTTCGAAAATAAAAAGGAGTTGAAAAATGATGTGACTACTCATGAAATTAATCAAGGAAAGTATATAGAATGGTGCAAGAATGACAGAGAAAGGATAAGAGCAAAATGTGTGAAACCGGGTTACAATTGGGAGATTATGGCTTCTAAATGTATAGGGATAGCACTTTTCAAATAAAAACATATAATTCCACCCATGATGGTAAGAATTGGAATTATTATAACAATATTGTCGCATCTTCATTCATTGCTAGAAGATATCTTGATGCCATAAAATCAAATAGGAATTGGAAGATCTCCAAATTTAGAGATCATGTGAGTGTACACTTAAGAGCACATGATCTAAATGTAAAAGGGCAATGAAGAAGGCCATTGCAATTATCGATGAAGATATTTCGATCAATTCAAAGTGGTGTGAAATTATTGCAATGAAACAGTAAGAACAAATCCAAATACTTCTGTTTATTTGAAGTTGGTCGAAAATTATCCTAGCAAGGCTAAAAGATTTCAGAGATTCTATATTTGTTTAGTGCTTGACAGGAATTCCTTGCAAGCATGTCATAGCTGCAATTTGGACTAAAAATGATGAAATTAATTCTTATGTTGATGATTGTTATAAGGGGACACCTACAGAAGAATCTATGAATTTGCCATTCTTCCTATGAATGGTCAAAACATGTGTACAACATGATAATATTCCTCCTTTACCTCAAAAAATAGTAAGACAAAGTACTAAAGGGAGAAAACGAAAGTTAAGGAGAAAAGAACCAGATGAAGCGGGAGCAAGTAGGACAAAAATGAGAAGAAAGCAGAAAACTTTAGGATGCAGTATATGCCACAATGTGGTGCACATTTTTTGTGTAGTGCAGTTGCTGATTTTTGGCGTAGTTTGGTGCTGGTTCTGGTGCAGTGTGGTGCTCATTTTTTGTGCAGTTCAGTTGCTGATTTTTGCTGCAGTTTGGTTGCTGTTTTCTGCAATTTGATGCTGGTTTTTCTAATTTAATGCTTTTTTTTTTGCAATTTTGTGCAGTTTTCTGCAGTTTCATTGATGTAATGACTATCTATTAACATGAAAATGACACTATATTTTTGGCTCAATTGTGTTTTTTATTTTACAGCAATATTTTCTGCAGTTTCATTATTATTTATTAGCATTCCGCTTGCTTAGCATATCACAGCAACTCAAATAAAATGATGGCCAAGGGCATATGCACTCAGAATAAATAAAATACAAAATAGCCAACCGTTGTGACACTTTCATTACATAATTAAGCATAAAGGACTATTATCCTTGCAATTAAGTAGAAAGGACTATTATCCTTGCTTGCCTTTCAACTGATAATCTAAAGCGAACCACAAAATACTACTACACATTGAGAAAGACAACTGCAATATTAATTATTCAGCTGAACAACTTGTAATTTACATCACGATTGGAGGCCCTTATCTCGGACAGGGCGGTAGCTCTATCCCTAACTCCACCGGTTCCCGTTCTCCGTCGCCACCTTCGCCGCCACCCACTGCTCAGTTAAGATGAAAAAGAAACGGGGAGAGAGAAACAATTTGGGGGAAAATAAGAAACGGGGAGAGCAAAGCGCTAAATTATTTTATGTTTTGACGTTAGGGCAAGCTGTTAAAATAAACTGACGGTGCTCGGTTAAAAATAAACGGAGACCAAAATTGATAAGTTTTAGAGTACTTAAAGGATTAAAAACGGTAAGCGCATATTTAAGGGACTATTATAAATCTACTCCTAAAGATAAGGGATCATTTTTGTCATTTTCTCTTGTATTGAACGAGATAAGAAAAAGGGCTTGGCATAATTGTACTATTCGAGTTTTTACCGCAAATGATCCCTTAAGTTTGGGAGTAGTTTTATTTTTCTCCCTCTAACATTTACCTTAGCATATTTAGTCTTTTAAGTTTGCAAAAAGTAAGATCTTTTGGTCCTGATAACGAAAATCCAAACAGAATGAAATAGAGAACCTAGGGGTGGGCGTCCGGGCAGTTCAGATTGGATACAAAAATTTCAGTTTGGATTTTGATTTTCATATTGAAGAAATGACAATTCAAATCCAATCCAAATAAGCTCAGATTGGATCGGATTTTTTAAGTTCGGTTTCGAATTAATCAGTTTTGATATTTTGGATTTTTGATTTTGCGTCACTAAGTTGAGATGTTTCTTCTTCTTACAAAAATGAACATCCAAATGAAGTATTCATATGTTAAATTGTCTAAAAAATTCATCATTCTCACCACAATCATTCAAATAAAGTATTCAAGTAATGAAATCATCATCAAGAAAGTACAACAGAGACATTAATAAGGCCGATAAGAATTAGCAATAGTAAAATCATGTCCAAATAGAAAGTATTATGACAGTAACTTACTAATTAATATTGAATATATGAGATAATTTCTAATGGGTGGGGTATTGAACTTATTATTATTTGCATATGGATAATGGATTAAAATATAAAGTGTAAAAATTTCGGATTTTTCGGCTATCTAAAAATTCGAAGTAGCAAATCCAACATCCAATCCGAAATTTAAAAATTTTAAAAATTAAATCTAAAATCCAATAATCCGAACCAAAAATCCAAAAAATTGGATACGGTTTGGATTTCAGCTTTGACCAAACTATGTCCACCCCTAAGAGAACCAAGCCTTCATAATGTGCATATATTTGTTCAACAAATGACAAAACAAGGTTAATATTTGATGTTGTTTTATACCCTTCAAAAGAGATTGAAAAAAAAATTACACCCTTTAAAAAGAGGACTAACTCAGCGCACTAGAAATGTTTGTTTAGAAGTTGTCTTCTAAAATCGACTAATATATATGCAGAAAAATTAATAAGAAGAATATAATTCATTCTAAGCCAGATTCTATACTGCATGTATATAAACAAATAACACAACGAAGAGAAAATAATACTAAAAAGGATGGCATTATGAGGATGAATCACGGGAAAGATTATATATGTGGGTGTCATTATTGTACAGTAATGTATATATATCGAGATAATAAATGAGAAAAATTATTGTTGTTAGTATCTTTTGTTTCAAGTTGCAGAATCACACCATGTACGAATAAAACAAACAGAATGGGGTGCATGGTGGAAGGAGACTTCGCAGTCTTTGATCATGAAGGTTGGTTTTAGGACACCATCACCCTTTTTCAGATTCAAAGCAAAATCAGAACCTTTTTTTTTTTTTTTTTTTTTTGCGACACGAATTAACTTAAGAGATTGATCTCGATTGGTGATTCATAGTGTTGATGTTAATTTCAGTGTGTTTGAGCCTTTGGATAGGTTTGAGAAAAGTATTAACACTTGTTGGTATGATTGGACGGGCTCTCAGGAGGCTCGAGAGTGTTTCTGATGAGTTTCAAATCAATTTGATGTTGGTTGGTAGTTCTAGTGCTGGTGTGTTGCACCTGCGAAGTAATATGCGCAGGTGGGAGTCCGTAAACGATGCAAAGATTGGGCACATCTGTGAGTCCGCAAATGCAGAGGATTTGTTCGTAGAGGCAAAGGCAGACAAACTCGGAGAGTTGCACAGAAGCAGAGGTTTGTCGCACCTGCAGGATTGTAGAAGCTAGGTTAAGCTCCAAGGTGAGGGGGGTGGAAGTTTAAGTGAGCTCGCTATTGCGAGGTTTGAACATCAAAAGCATTGTCACAGAAGCGACAGATTTGTCCGCAAATGCGAAAATCGCTGGGGCAGTGTTATAATTAGAGGGTTTAGCTCAGTTTTCATTATTTGGAGATTTGGAGCTCGACTAGAGGCACTTTGGAGAATAATCTCTCTTTGATTTTGATGTTAGATCTTGATTCCCCCTTGTTTTGTGAACTTAGAATATGAATTTAAAGGAGAAAAACTAGGGGGGAGGGGGGAGGGGTCAAGTAAAATAGCTCTCCACGAAGTTTCCACTAGATTTCCTACTCTCCTCTACGAACACCACTAATATCAGCCCCACAACCTACACAAAAATGTGCAAAAGTATAATATAAGTATCAAGTCTAGCCTCGAAGAAGTAGTAGCGAGGGCGACATCGACTCTCACTAACATTCCAATAATCAGTTAAAAGTATAAATAATATATGAAATAATGCATGATATCATCAAATGAGTATGAAAGCTCAAAACACAGTTCATATGGAATTTAGACATGCTTTATAGTTAAAGAAGATCAAATAAGATATCAACATCTCAATCCTCATATAAAGACATGATACATGTCAACTACATTTATATAAAACTATTGTATGAGTCAAAGTATATACATGCATGCTCAGAACCCTTTCTCAACACCTCACAACTCAAATTCATGCGCCTGACTATTTAACATGAGTAAATTAAGCCATACAACCACCAAATCATGAAGCAAATAAGACAAGTGTATGACTGTAGATGTATAATAAAGCTCAACATGAAAATAATCTTTTATGCCCAATTCAACAAGTTATAACCTAAAGTATGCTTCTAAATCATAATTGTGAATTGTCACATAGTCATAGAATCAATTTGAAACATGGATAATAACTTCACATAATCCAAACAAGGAATAACTCAAGTCAACACTATCGGATACGGTCATGACCGAGCTCTCTCTCTCTCTCTCTCTCTCTCTATATATATATATATATATATGCACATCACCTTGCATATACATGACTCCAAAATCGGGCAACAAATAATAAATAAATCACTTATTGGGAGAATTTTCTTTTACACAAATAGACAAGAGACTTACCTCCACTTGGTAAGCTTCAAACTTCCAAAATAGCTTTCCCTCTCAAATCAACCCAAACGATTCGAATCTAATCATTTACAGTTCGATAACGTCAGATATGTCGCTAAAACAGTTGTATGCGACAATGCAGTTATAGAGATAGTATTATAACTGTATATCTGTTTCTTGTTTGGGTTCTTGGTGGAGAATGTGAGGTAGAGTTTTGCAAAATTCAGCCGAAAAGACAATGAGAGAGCTATTAATTTTTTTCCATCTTTATTTTGAAATATAAAATCAAAAAAAAAAAAAAAAAA
>MCJB01050431.1:64807-77561 GCA_002018475.1 Nicotiana obtusifolia
GCAGGGGTTGGGGTTAGATGTGAGGGTAGGTGGAATTTCTGAAAAATATTTTCCTAACTTTTTCTAGAGAAGATAGTTTTCTCTATTTTTAGAAAAATGTAATATTTAGGAAAATATTTTTCAAACTATTTTGTGCAACTAAATAGTGAAAAATGAGAAAATATTTTTCGAAAAATATTTTTCCGTCATACCAAACACACCCAATATTCATAGAATTTGATTTGATTGATTGCAGCGTTTAATTTCGTTGTACTTTTCATTTTTCCTTTTCAATGTTATTTTTATTGTCGCCATCTTTTTATCTGTATATCTCTTTAGCCAGCATTAGTATTTATCCTTTTTCCTATTTTTTGGCTTTTATCTAAGTAATTAATATAATATTTACACATTAATGACATTAATTTGATATTACACTTCCAACCTTTCATATATCTTATTTATGGAGAAAAATGACCAGTCATTACACTTGACAAACATCATGTCCAGTTGGAAAATACATGAAATATAACATGGAAAGTTATGTATCCGAGTTTTCAATCTTCTTCTTCTTCTTCCTTCCTTTATTTATTTATTTATAAATAAGTGGTGGATATAGTGAACTTCTTGAAAAGGTTTGCTTATGAGAAATTCATGTTTTCTATTGTCGAAAGAAGGAATTGGAAGCATGTTAGTGCATCTGTCAGGTCTGGCTAATGCGTAAAATTTGGTACATTAATTGTGTATTACTACTATCAACCCTTTTTTCCCGTTATGCTAAACAAATTTTTTTTTTATTGGCTATAGACTGAATGCAGAGTACAAGGTTTTTTGTAACCTAACCTTTTTTTATTTCTCCATGTTAAAAAAAGTATTCTCAAATTTTTTTATTGTCCCTCTAATAAAGAATTTTATTTGTTTTTATTTACTTTTCTATAACTGCGAAAAATGAATGAGATTGTCACATTAACCCTTAAGTTTTAAGTGATTGCCTTAGACGAATTTTTTTCGTATCCCCAAGTGTTCGATTAGATATTTTTTATCTCATATTAATATGCGAAAGTAGGAGAAGCAATTTTTTTTGAGTTCTTCGTAATTAGGAGAAGGAAATATAGATTTGTAGGGCATGAAGGACCATCCACATAAAACCGGGAGAAAAAGAAAGAAAGAAGAAAAGAGAAAAACATATTAGAACAAGAAAAAAAATTGTTCTAAATTAGAGGATCCAGGACAAGTTGAGATTTTTCTCAAATACAGCTTATTTAGGGGATGGATAATTTAGAGGAAGATCGACGATAGAATTATAAAGAAAAAGAACAGCGAAAGAAAAAAATTAATAAAGGAAAACAATAGGAGAAGAAGCATTTGTTGAAAATAAAATGCAGTCCACTTATTTATTTTTATTTTTACCATGTTTTTGTCTTTTCTTTAAATAGAAGATTTATTTTTTTAGAAAAAAAAAGTTTTATTTGAATCTATCTATGTAGTTAATTCATAAGTAAGAATTCACATTTCCTTTCTTAAAGATAATCTATCTATTTAAATGAAGCTCATCTAAGCTCTACTTCTTTTATTAAAAACTATTTATGTGGTTGATTTCACCAACACATAATATTTTGTATACATAAAAAAAGAAAAAATTCTTTGATATCTTATACAACTGCGCGAAGTGCGGACAATTTTACTAGTTTTATTGTAAAAATTTCATTTCCAATCACATGATAATGGCATTTTCTCATCATCCTTTCTAGTCTTCATTTCCTTTCGCAGCTATGTTAAATGATTAGAATTTAAAGCATAATAGATCACAAAAAGGTTGGGGAAAGATTTAATGTTACAATAATGATAAAATTGTCCCCTTACAGCATGATAGTTATTTACCTCAGCCAGTCAGCTCAAGTCCAAACAGAAAATAAAATCAAATAGAACTATCAACTCAGCTGAGGATATTGCATGATAAAATGGTCATGCCCTTGTAAAGTACATAATATTATTTATTTAAAACATTGTTCCTGTAATGCTCAAGGGTCAATGATAGCTGTGAAATAAGACATCATATACTCTATTGATAAACATTATTCCAGTATACCTCAAGGGTCTAAAACAAAATAACATTTCCATCCAACAGCACAAATAACAAATTGTTCTGGAGGTTCAATCATTGTCTTGCTTTTACAAATTTAACTAGAGATTATAAAGAAACATTAATAAATTGCTTAGTTTCTGAATTTATTCTTATCCATTGTACAAGATAGCTAGAACAATTCAGGGGATGGTATTACTGCTTAGACTGTGAATAAATGAATGAATAAATACAAAAGAGAAATGAAAAGGTCTAATTGACAAGTCCTATACCGATCAAACTTACGGATTCCAGGCCAGGAATGATGAATGTCCACCACAGTTCAAGTTGAATGACTCTGTTGAAACCATTGGATATCAAAGGTTGAATGCAATACAGCACAAATTGACAACCAACGAACTCGGCATGCAATTCCAGCGTCAAAAGAATCAAGTTAATCCCTATATACGCTGGCGATTCCATTCTGGACAAATGATAGTGAACTGGATCTTTCAGATGTATAGGGTAAAGTATGTTTATATTTAATGTTGGCATGAGAAAGCCACATGGAGCCGAGGAAAAAAGACAATCGGGCTCGAAGGCAATGATCTCGCTTATTATCGGAGAAAATGCTATTCATAAAAGGGAAAATAAATACCTACCACCTGGTAGCATTTAATGAAGAATATTCTATAGTATTAAGTACACGGTCTATTACAGAGAATAAGGCATTTACTGCCTACTGTTACACATTCTTCAATGACCCTCATAATTGTTATTTAAGAGGAGCTTGATCCTAGGACCTTGTTCCCTAGGTGCAACTATAAATAATGAGCTTTACCATCATTATAAGGGAGATGAATTTTTTGAAAAGTATAGACTATACTCTACTAAAAGCTCAATAGCATTTTACTTTCTGCTTATTTACATTGCTCTTACTGCCTTCGGAAGCTTTGTTCCCAGGCTCAAGTATCTACTGTTTTATCTCAAGGCTAAGTTTTACATTTTTGTCTAATTTATTTATCATCTTAGGATCAAATTGATTCACTTGTCTATAAATCATGTATAAATCCAACTGCACTGTTTTACGGGTAAACAATTTGGTGCCCACCGTGGGGATTAGACAATTATGTATTGATCCCTGTATCTATTACTAACTTGTTTGATTCTTTATTCTTAGTAAAAATCATTAAAAATAGCATATAATGATGTCAATATTGCACACAACGTTGAAGCCAAGGAAATCAGCCTCAGCACAAAGATTCCATCAGCGATACCCATAACGAGGGGGATGAAGCCATGCCGGTTCATGGCGTGCAGTATCCACGACATGTTCGAGAGGTACTCCTGATGATGCTGAAGACAAGCACGTCGTTGAAACAGTAAGGATCCTGAGGGAACAGCAAAAGGCCATTATGGGCCACCTTTCGCGGCAGGATCAGGTCATGACGGAAATAAGACAGGCGCTGTGGGGTGCTTCCAACAACACGAATGGACGGGGTCTAGCTCCTCTCGATGATCCCGCAAATCAAAAAACGCAGAGGGTCGATAACAATATCCCGAGGGGCGAAGTCGGCTATGACAGGGCCGAGGGAAACAGTAGCAGATCCCGTAACAACAATGAGAATGATCCCTTTAAAATCGAACTCATGCGGTTTATGGGGGAAATAAACGCCTGAATGGATCATATTCCAGGCGCACCACCAGCACTGAAGGGACCAGATTCAAAGAAGTATACTTAGCTGCCATTCAAAACTAGTGCAGCACCAGAGTTGATCCTGAAGTGGTTCAAAATGCCAGATGTGCCGAAGTATGATGGGACTTCAGATCCTCAGGAACATATCACCACCTATACAACGATGGTAAAGGGAAACAATTTGGCTCCACACAAGATTGAGCCAGTGTTGTTGAAGAAATTCGGGGAGACCCTCACGAAGGGGGCCCTAACATAGCATTCGCTCTTGCCCGAGCATTCCATAGATTCCTTCAAGATGCTTGCAGATTCTTTCATTAAGGCCCATACCGGGGCCAGAAAGGTGTAGACTTGAAAGGCCGACATATTTAGGATTGAACAACGAGAGTCTGAATTGCTGCGGGAGTTTGTGACCAGATTCCAGAAGGAAAGGATGCTGCAACCGGCCGTACTGGATGAATGGACAGTTGAAGCATTCACTAAAGGTCTGAATCCGAGGAGTTCTGATGCTTTCCGAAAATTGAAGGAAAGTGTTCTTAAGTTTCAGGCAACAACATGGGCAGATGTTCACAACCGGTACGAATCAAAGATAAGAATTAAGGATGATCAACTCGGTTTCCCGACATCAACCAAGGGTCGAGATTGGGAGAAGAATAAAGAGAAGTCAAGAGATGATTTCGACTCGGATAGACGGTCTTCAAGGGGTCAATTTTTGCCGTATGAACGGGTCGAAGGACGTGGCAGAGGTTTTCGGTTGGCGTATAGATTCGCTGCCGATAGGAGAACCGATCGCGGCCGGAATAATAGGTCATTCCAGGATAAGGAGACATCGGGTTCTCAAGATTCCTCTTATCCCAATTTTTCGGAGTACAACTTTAACGTCAGCATGGTGGAGCTGGTGTCATCCATGAGGAGTATCAAAGAGGCACGGTTCCCAAAGCCAATGGGATCCGATCCAAGTTATAGGGATCCTAATTATGGTGCGAATATCATGGGACCAATGGTCACCAGATAGGGGACTATTAGCATTTGCGCGAGGAGGTGGCGATGTTACTGAAAAACGGTCATTTCAGAGAATTTTTAAGCGACTGGGCTAAAAACAACTACGGTCGCAATCGTGATAATGCAGAACCTTCAAAAGCAGGAGAAGATTCCTTGCGCTTGACGGTCAACATAATATTAGGGGGGAACGAGATTAATGGGGTGACATTCTCGGCGGCAAAAAAGACGAAGGTGTTAGTGACCCACAGCAACAGACTCTGGGAAGTCGCTGAGGACGAGATTACCTTCATTGAAGAAGATGCTGATGGACTGTTGCTGCCACATAATGATGCATTGGTTATCTCTTTAAATGCCGTAGGTTTTAAAATTAAACGTGTTCTGGTTGACCCAGGAAGTTCTGCCAACATTATCCAATGGAGAGTGTTGGAGCAAGCCAAGCTTACCGGAAGCATCATTCTGGTCACAAAACTCCTTGCCGGGTTCAACCTAGCAAGTGTGACAAACCCGAGGAGAGATCCTGCTACCCACGAATGCTGATGGGGTGATGAAGATGACCCTTTTCGAGGTGGTGGACAGCGGTATGGGTTATAATATTATCCCGGGGAGACCGTGGTTACACGAGATGAAGGTTGTGCCATAAACATATCATCAATTGCTGAAATTACCAGCTCCCGAGGGAATTAAACAAATAAGAGGCGACCAAACGACGGCAAGGGAGATGAATGCAATCTAAGTTTCCAATAGTAAAGGGAGGAGCATGTGGCATAGCAATTATATGAACCAACGCCTTCTCCCGAGCCGAGAAAAGTCAACCAGGGGTAGGAGTCGTCGGAATCCTACCAGGTACCAAGATATTTTCAAGTACCAGAGGAAATGGACGCAATAAAATCCACATCGGAAGAACTTGAACAAGTCGCATTGTTCAAAAAATTCTTGGAGAAAAAGTTCCACTTGGGGACAGGACTACACCCCGAGCTCAATTCTGGGTTTATTGAATTTCTTAAATTTAATGTCGATTGTTTTGCGTGGTCGCATGTGGATATGACAGGTATCCTGCCAAAGGTGGCTGTGCACAAACTAAGCCTGGATCCGAACATCCCTCTGGTAAGACAGAAAAAATGTCCTATTGCCGAGGTTAGGAATAAATTCGTCAAAGAAGTGGTAACTCACTTTCTTGATATTGGTTCAATCCGAGAGGTAAAATATCCTGGCTGGCTAGCTAACATAGTAATAGTTCCAAAGAAGAATAATAATTTTCGCATGTGCATAGACTGTAAGGATTTGAATAAGGCGTGTCCAAAAGACTTATTCCGATTGCTAAACATTGATCAAATGATTGATGTGACGGCCGAGCACAAGTTAATGAGTTTCCTCGATACTTACTCCGGGTATAACCAAATCAAGATGAACCCGGAGGATCAGGAAAAAACTTCGGTCATAACGAACTTTAACACATATTGTTACAGTGTGATGCCTTTCAGGGCTGATGAGCGTCGGATCCACTTATCAACGGCTCATAAACAAAATGTTTGAAAAGCAAATAGGGAAAACTATGGAAGTTTACAAAGATGATATGCTGGTTAAGTCTTTGAACGCAGGTGATCATCTTAAATACCTGCAAGAGACCTTTGACATCTTAAGGAAGCACAACATGAAGCTTAACCCCGAAAAGTGCGTTTCAGGGTCAGCTCCAATAAGTTCCTGGGATTCCTTGTGTTGCAAAGGGGGATTGAGGTTAACCCCGATACAGTTAAAGCCATCAATCTCGGACTAGATATCAAATGTAAAAAAGGTTCAAAGGCTGACGAGAAGACTGGCCGCTTTGAGCAGATTCGTTTTCCGGTCTTCAGAAAAATACCATCATTTTTTTGCACTTCTCAAAAAGAAGAACAACTTTGAATGGATACCGGAATATCAACAGGCTTTGAAGGATCTACAAAGGTAAAGCAGAGAAAGAGTAGGCTAAAATCAAATTTGAGAACTGGAAGAAAGATGGAGTGCCTTTTTGCACTACAAAGTGCCAACTGCTTGACAGCAAATGCAATAAGTTTGGTCAATCTTGAATTGTATGAGTATGGTTAGGGTGTTTTAGATTGACTTTTAAAAAGAGTTTACGAGCTAAAAGCTAAAAGTCATAATTTGGTAATATTTGAATTTGATTTTTGCTTATAAAAATTACTTTTTATCATTATCAAATATCACAAAATTTTAAAAAAATACTTAAAAATCAGTAAGCACTTAAAATAAATCAATCCAAACACCTTCTTTATCTAATAATTTACCGCTGGAAAGAGGACATATGGATGGACCCCAAATTAATCCTGGGTTGATTCTACTTTATCTTCTTAATGGAGTATAAGACATTCAGTAAATACATCGAAGTTTATGCACATTGCATTGTGTCTTTTATATAAAATCAGTTACAACAATATTTTAGTTAATCTTTAGGTATTCTTACTTTAATTCATTACTTTAATTATAATAAATCAATATGATTTGATATATGCATCGACCCAAATAACCTTTTTTCAAGATATATAAGATGATTTGTGATTGATGGAGGATAATAATTCTAATCTCCCTTTGAATTTTGTACGAGAAAAAGTTGAAATTTATTTTTGAAGTATCTAAGGGAATCTTGCGGAAATGTCTCAAATAAGTTCTAACTTACTAACCTCTAGCCATTAATTATGGACTTATCAAAATTAGCCATTGATGTACAAAAATAAAAAATTCAAATAAATAAGGATTCTTTCTCTTCAAGAATCATACGCAAAGATCTCATTCCATATTTTAAGCGTGATCAACAACATTACATGCAAGATGAATAAAAATTTCGTGGATGACGTAGCAAACAAGGTGATGCGATACAATAAATATATCTTAGTTGCTTAGCCTCGTTTTATGTACTTTTTATGTGTATTGATATGAAATACATGTGCAATACATGTGCGTAGAGATTAGTTATCTATACTATATTAAAATCACAAAGACCCTTAGCAAAATGTTATTTGCCTTTTTTAACCTTTAAAAATAGAGTTCACACTAGGTAAAAATTAGTCATTTAAATATTTCCTAATATATAGGACCTGAAAATTCTTTGAAATTGGTTATTAATTCTTTTCTTATTTAAACTAGATACATAAAATTGAGGACTTTAAAATCGATTACAATGTTACCTTAATAAATGCTTAATAAGTCAATTATTTGGAATGTTAGTCCAAAAGTTGTTGTGATGACCTGATAGGTCATTTTGAGTATTAACCCTTAATTTCATGTTCCGAGACCTCTGCTAGCTTCATTTGATGTTTCTTGGTTTGCGTGTGTGGTCTATGTCACTATTTGAAAAGCTTTTATGTAAAAATTTGAAGAAAACAAGATTTTTGGCTTTAAAAACAACTTGAGTTAACCACAGTCATCATTTTGTGAAAACGACCTTGGATCGGTGTTTTGATGATTCCAGCAGGTCTGTATCGTGAGTTTGAACTTGGACGTATGCCCGAAATTGAAATTGGAGGTACTTAAATTGATTTGATTCATTTTGCCGAAAATTAGCATTTTGAAGGTTTGAAATTTTACTAAGTTTTACCGTAAGTTGACTTCTTAGCTAACGGGTTCGGATGTTTATGTTGAAACTTGAAATAGGTCCCTATTGCTATTTGAAACTTGTCTGCAAAATTTGGTGCAAGTCGAAATTAATTTGACATGATTCAGATACTTAAATGTGATTCTAGCTGTTCTTGAGTTTACTTTGAAATTTCATTCGTTTTGAGGGTTGATTTGTTGATTTAGATGTTATTTTAGCAATTTGATTGCATGAGCAAGTTCGTATGATGTTATTACACTTGATTTCACGTTTGATTTGGAGCCCAAAGGGCTTGGGTGAGTTTCAAACATGTTTCCGATGAGTTTGGTAAGTGTGAAGTTAGCCGGTGCACTTCTATTGCTGGTGTTTTGCTGCAGATCTCGCATTTGCAAGGTCTGGCTTGTAATTACGAGCCTTGCTTTTGCGAACAAGTGTTCGCATTTGCGAGCAAGGGCTGTATTGGGTGATATCGTATTTGCGAGGAAGATGTTCGCATTTGCGAACTATCATAGGTTGCATTTGCGATCTCAGAGTCGTATTTGCAACTCAGTGTGCTATTTAGTCTGCTTCGCATTTGCGAAGTTTCTGTCTGCATTTGTGACGGGGTTATCTTCGCATTTGCGATCGTTTTGTCGCATTTGCGACTCCTGTGGCTCTAAGGCAGTGTTCGCATTTGCGACCCTTGTCACACATTTGCGGTGTTCACAATTGCGAACATGACTTCGCAATTCTGACACCAGCAGCTGGGTAAAAGAGGGGAAAAACAGGACTTATCTCATTTCACACTATTTCTTAACCCTAAACACTCTAGAGGCGATTTTTCAAGAGACATTTCTTCCTAAATTCATTCGTAAGTGACTTTGATCCATTTCCTTTCAATTACCCATTACATTTCATGAGATTTCAACAGCAAATTTAGGATTTTCATGGTATAAATTAGGATTTGGGTAGAACTAAAGATTTTTTTTTTTGTAAAATTGAGATTTAGACCGTGAATTGAGGTCGAATTTAAAACAAATAACATAACTGGGCTCGGGGGTGAATAGATAATTAGATTTTGGTTCGAACCTCGGGTTTTTACCAAGCGGCACCGGGGTTGACTTTTGTTGCCTTTTTCTAAAATGATCAAAATTGAATCTCTTTCATTTGTGGGCAATTTCTAAATCTTATTTTGAATCATTTGGTCAATAATTTGCTAGATATGGTTGGTTTGGAGGCTTTTTCAAAAGGTAAGGTCGTGGTTGATTGATTGCTTGAGTTGCACAGTGAGGTAAGTGTTGGGTCTAACCTTGATTTGAGGGAATTAGAAAAACTTGAACTACATGTTATGTGAATTATGTGGGAATCGTTGTATATGCGAGTTGACGAGTATATATATATACCGTTATGATATTTGTTTTTGTATGTATGTCGTATTTGTTGGTGACTGTTGGATTTGCCTCGGTATTTTAAGATGAGTTTATAAGGCTTATTATTCTGGGCTCTCTGGAAGTTGGATTTTCGAGTTCGTTTTTATGAGTTAACAAACTTTACTTCCATTTCCTGTCTTTTCTGTTATCATTATTATTGCATATATGTTATTGTAAGTGACCCGCCTTAGCTTCGTCACTACTTCGTCGAGGTTAGGCTTATCACTTACAGAGTGCATGTGCTCGGTTGTACTCATACTACACTCTGCACTTCTTATGCAGATATCGGAGTTGGTCCCAGCAGCTGTGTGTGATATTTGCTCGGATCTAGCTATCAATGGAGACTTGAGTTGTAGCTCCACGGCGTCCGCAATCTTGAAGTCCCCATGAAAAGACTTCAACTTCCAGTTCTGGCAAATATTTTAAGTATGGAAAGGCAGGCCACATCACTAAGTATTGTAAAGTCTCTAAGAAGATCAAGAGCCTACAACTTGACGAACCCACTCTAAATCTAATAGAGAAAACACTTCTTGAATTAAGTGAATCTTCAGATAATACTGATAATGAATTATCTGACGATGAACAACTTTTTAACAGCTTATTAGAAGATGATTTAGATTCTTCATCTACATTTTGGGAAGAGTCTGAATAGGATGAACTCCCTCAGATAAGTATTCTCACAAAAGAACAAGATCTTCTTCTTGAAGTAATTAGTGATCTTCAAGACCCTGAGCTTAAGAAATATTATCTAGGAAAACTGAAAAAGGTCCTTGATAAGCCAGCCCCTTTTGTAGGGAAACTTTCGTATCTATGATTTAGCTTGCTTTCCTGGAGTCTCTTGCTTTGTTCCCCGTACTGTGGTATCAGAGCCAGCCCATCCTTTCGGAGGGAGGAACAATTTACCAAATATGTCTGATTCATTTCCATCATCCCCTTCCTTAGCAAAAATGAACATGTCTCCTACTCTATATAAAACCCTGTCCAAAAAATATGATTACCTCTATGAAGTAGATATCCTACCCGATGAACAAAAAGTATCTTCCACTGAACTACCTCTCATAAACCCCTACTCAGCTTTCGCCAAAAAATCATTTGCACCTTGAACCCAAATTCGTTCCCTAGTCCAACACAGACCAAAAGGAGTCAAGGAATATGTTGCTGCCTCAAAACTTGACCAGCATCCTATTCTTGCCACTCGAGAAGAACTATTTATCACTCTTCAAATCCCAGATGATTTTCCCAGGCAATGGAGAGATCATGGTTTTACCCATATCTATTTTGGTGCCATCCGAATCGCTTTAACATATCACGGAAGAAAAGGTCAACCTGTTATAGCTCGACATTCTCTTCTAGATACAAGATACTTGGAGTACCAACATGCAAATTTGGGTACTGCAGAAGTTATCCTGGATGCTGGGACTGTCTTCATAACAATCTTTTCAAATTTCAACATGTCCCATTATGATCCGTACTTAACCGAAGCACTAAAAATCCAAGTCCAAATCCAAGGAGCCCCTCAAACCAAAGATTCCATCCAAGCAACTCTTCATCACCAAATGGTGTGGCGAGTCCAAAATCATGCCATGGATCTTTGCCTTCCCGGAGGAGAAAATGCTTTACTCTTAAATATTGATGCTACCAAAGGAAACACCATGTGCACCGAAATACCCAGACAAATTTCAAGAGACGAACTTGTCGAAATTCTTCCTGATTCCTGGATCACAAATTATGAAAAGCTAAGAGAACCGGAGGAATCCCTACAATCTGGTGAACCAACTTTTACCAAAAGAAATGACAAAACCGTTTGCATAAGCTTTGACCATTCCCACCTCAAAAAACCCAATAAAACCATCTTTCTTGCCAAATGATTCAAACCAAAGATACTACAGATATACACCCTGAACCTGAAACTTCACCAATTCCGAAAATCACGAATCCCCCACAACCACAGATATTCATGCTAAGTCCTTCAAGCTCCAGTCATACCCAAGACTTTCCTTCACTACAACCTTTTGAAAAGGAGGGTATAAGCCATGCTCTAAAAATTCCCTAGAAAAACGTAGTGCTGCCTACTGGAGAAAAACCCCCAACAAGTGACATCGAAGCAACAATGAACTGGCAATCCGAAAACTCCATCTGCCAAAATAAGGTACTGAACAACATTGGCAACACCATAAAGAACGTGGCCCATACAAAAAACAAAATGATGAGCAAAGTGGAAACAATTGAGAAAAAGATGGAGCAAACATCGTCTCGCCATGACGGACTAATCAGAGCATTGGAACTAAGGTTGACAAATTTACAATACGAGATTTGTCCGCCAGGAACTTCACTTTTCCAATTCTTCCAACAACAACAAAAGGAGACGATTTCCATCAAAGAACATATCCAACTTTTGAGAAATGACCACTTTAAGCCGCAAACAACCCCAGTTTTCCCTTCAAAACCGACTTTCTTCCCTATGTCTCCACGACCATATTCCCCACCTAAATTGGACTACACCTTTGCTACTTATCCATTCACCTCACAAAATCATATCTCTTTCACCCAACCCTTAAAAGAAGAACAGGATTTTGATATTGCAAAATTGGTTTGGGAAAGGAAAGATGCCCTTGCAGCACAGAAACAAACCAAGAAAAGGCGAGACCAAGGAGAAAGTTCAAAAGGGTCCAACCTCGAAAATCTGATGATTTTTGACCAGAAAGCTCCAGACCTCTATGTCTCCCAGCCAAGGTGCATATTAGAAGAAGATACTCCATGGTCGGAATCTCTAAATTCATCAGACGATGAATCAATGGAAGATAGCTCTCAATCAAGCAATGAATCCACAACGAACTCTTCAGAAGATGACAATCCCCCAATATTTGTAAACCAGCCAAGGGAGCCAGAAGTATCTGAAATAGATGAAGAACAAGAAGGCATGATAGATGAGCCAATCCCAGAAAGAAGATACGAGCCCATGGCGTCCAAGCCAGTTGGAACCGGTTTCCATACTTTCACCTTAGACGACGTCAAGGTTTCAAAAT
>MCJB01050432.1:5008-32911 GCA_002018475.1 Nicotiana obtusifolia
CCCCCCCCCCCCCCCCCCCCCGGGCCATCATCCGGAACATCGTCAATAGTAGCCGCTGGTGCCTCAAGGACAGGTGTAGAAGAGGGATCCGAAGCCTGACCGACGCTCTCTGAACCGTCGGAGGTGCTATGTGAGGAGGAAGGCTCGTCCCGGAGTTGAAACCTTCCCTATGGCTGTTGTGGCTGTGATTAGACAGCAGGCAACTCTTGAACTGAGTCGCCCTCCAATGCTTCTCGAGATGGGGCATATGAACTAGATTCGGAGGGCTCTGGATTTCTTCCTCGGCTTGCTGTAGCTTTCTTGGTGATAATCTTTTGGAGGGCGAGGGGTAAAGTGCTTTTTCTTCGACCTATGGAAGGTTCAACCCTCCCCTTTGAAGTATCACCGTTGCCTCGAGATCTAACCATTTTCTATGACAAGCAACAACAGCAGTTAGTTGTAGTAGTAAACACACAATTTAGAACATGCAGGCAGGGTGGGGAAGTGCGGTCCGCACAATTACAAGTGCAATCGCAGGCTGAGATGTGTGAACCGCATAATTTGAACTTGCGGCCGCAGAGCTGGAACTGCGGTTCGCACAATTTTGAGTGCGACCGCAGATTTGAAGTGTGGTCCGCACTTTTATCATTGCGGCCGCACATTAGATATCCCAAAAGTAGAAACTCTCTGATGACATAGATTATGTTGTTCTGCGGCCGCACTCACTTTTCTGCGGCCGCGATGGGATTTTTGCAGACTGCATAATTTCAAGTGCGACTGCAGATTCAGCCTTGCTTACAGTACCCTAGTTTTAACTTCTGCGGACTGCACAATTTCTTGTACGGCTGCAGATTTCAAACCAAAATCGATCAGACTCCTAGGGTTTACAAAATTTTGCACAAATTCGACATGGTATGAACACTTAAGCATGAAAAACACATTACCCATTCCCCACAGAGCAATTATCAGTTAACCCAACACAGTTTAAACCCCACATGGTAGTAAAACTAAAATCTATGACAAATGGCTTAAAACTACCTAAACATTGTAAATTAAACTAAAAATTAAAA
Organism: Nicotiana obtusifolia; assembly: GCA_002018475.1. Classification (NCBI taxonomy): domain Eukaryota; kingdom Viridiplantae; phylum Streptophyta; class Magnoliopsida; order Solanales; family Solanaceae; genus Nicotiana; species Nicotiana obtusifolia. The sequence goes on from MCJB01050432.1 coordinate 6,058, forward strand.
AATTGTGTGAGTATTTGAAGCATACCAGATATGAAGTAATGCAGATGAGTAATCACATATGTGGATTTAGTGTGACAGAAGATTGAACAGACGATTTCAAAGTTTTAGAGTTTAGAGTGCTCAAAGAGGAAAAAAAATGTACAGTGGCCCTAAGGTTACTATTTATACTTGGACGACCAGATTGCAGGGAGAAGGGAGGAGTGCAGCCGCAGAATTCCTTCTGCGGTCCGCACTCTGTTACCTGGGGGCTCAAGTGCCCTTGCTGATCTGCGGTCCGCGAAATTTGTGGTACGGCCGCAAATATTTGGTGCGGATCGTATATTTTGCTGTGCGGCTGCACTTTGGCCATTTCTTTGACAGACCAAATTTCAAAAAGTTTGCATTTTCCATTTCCAATTTGTGAGGTCCGCACTGTAATTGTGCGGCTGCAATTCCCTTTTGCTGTAGCAATCATAATTGTGTGGTCTGCACACTTCATATGTGGTCCGTACTTTTTCCACACTTAGCTAATTTTCTGGATGCAGTTCCTGTAAAGTACATTCATCCCTGCAACACACTTCAAATCCAGTTAGCACGAAAATAACGCATATCTACAAAAGAAGAAAATAAAAGAAAAAGAAAATGGGTTACCTCCCAAGAAGCGCCTGATTTAACATCGTGGCACGATGCAGATTACCATCACTTCAAATGAATAACTGCCACCACGTGATCATCATCGGCTTGTCCCAAATAATGCTTCACTCGGTGACTATTGATTCGGAATACCTCATTATTTTTACTCTTCAAGTCCAATGCACCAAAAGGTGTCACACCTACAATTTCAAAGGGGCCATTCCATTTGGATTTCAGCTTTCCGGGAAACATCTTCAATCGTGAGTTGAACAAGAAAACAAGATCGCCCCATCTTGAACTCCTTGTTTCGGATGTATTTGGAATGATGGTACTTCATTCTTTCTTTGTACAAAGACGAACTTGCATATGCATGGTATCAGAACTCATCCAATTCATTCAAATGTGCAACCCGCAAGTTAGCTGTTACATCCCAATCAAGATTCAACTTCTTTAAAGCCCACATCGCTTTGTGCTCAAGTTCCACCGAAAGATGACAAGCTTTGCCAAATACTAAACCGTATGGAGACATCTCGATAGGAGTTTTGAAAGAAGTCCAATAAGCCCATAGTGCGTCATCAAGCCTCTTTGACCAATCCGTCCGGTTAGCATTCACTGTTTTGGACAAGATACTCTTTATCTCCCGTTTGGAGACCTCCACTTGACCGCCAGCTTGAGGATGATAGGGAGTCGTAACTTTATGAGTGACACCATACTTGCTAAGCAAAGTGTCAAAAGCCTTGTTGCAAAAATGCAATCCCCCATCGCTTATGATAGCTCGCGGAGTACTAAATCTTGTGCAAATATTCTTCTTCAAGAATGCCACCACACTTCTTGCTTCATTTTTGGGTAGAGTAACGGCCTCAACCCATTTAAACATATAATCAACTGTGACCAAGATGTAGGTGTTTCCACAAGAACTCATAAAAGAACCCATGAAGTCAATACCCCACACATCAAAGATATCGATCTCCAAAATGGTAGTGAGAGGCATTTCATTCTTCTTCGAGATTCCACCAGTCCGTTGGCATTCATCACATCTTTTTACCCTATCACTTGAATCTTTGTAAAGAGTGGGCCAATAGAAACCACAACTTAGCACTTTAGCCGCCGTTCTTGCTCCGCCATGGTGACCACCATAAGGCGAAGAATGGCAAGCCTCAAGAATAACATTTTGCTCTTCATCCAGTACACATCTTCTAATTACCCGATCCGTGCAAATCCGGAAGAGGTAAGGCTCTTCCCAATAATAATCTTGACAATCCCGTTTGAGCTTCTTCCTTTGATTTGAAGAGAACTCGTCCGGGATGATTCCACACACAAGAAAGTTTGCTAGATCGGCGAACCATGGCACCTCCTTCATTGAAATGGCCAAGAGTTGCTCATTGGGGAAGGAGTCATTGATCTCCAGGCCATCATACGGCCTCCCCTCCTCCTCCAACCGAGACAAGTGGTCCACCACTTGATTTTCACTCCCTTTTCGATCTTGGATGTCAATATCAAACTCTTGCAACAGTAGCACCCATCTCATCAATCGAGCTTTTGAATCTTTCTTGCTCATAAGATAATGAAGTGCCGCATGGTCCGTATGAACAATAAACTTTGCACCCATCAAGTACGGGCGGAATTTCTCAATAGCAAACACAATGGCAAGGAGCTCTTTCTATATAACAGTGTAATTGACTTGGGAATCATTCATGGTCTTCCTAGCATAGTAGACCGGATGAAAAATCTTGTTGATACATTGTCCTAAAATTGCTCCAACCGCTACATCACTAGCATCGCACATGAGCTCAAAAGGAATACTCCAATTAGGAGTAGTGATAATGGGAGTTGTTGTCAACTTGAACTTTAGCAACTCAAAAGCTCTCATGCAATCAACATTGAAGTGAAACTTAGGATCTTTCTCTAAGAGCTTGCACAATGGGTTCACCACTTTAGAAAAATCCTTTATGAAGCGCCGGTAGAACCTCGCGTGACCCAAGAAACTTCTCACGCCTTTCACTAAAGTTGGAGGTGTAAGTTTAGAAATCAACTCTATATTTGCCTTTTCGACCTCTATGCTATACTTTGAAATTTTGTGGTCAAGGACAATGCCTTCCTCGACCATAAAATGACATTTCTCCAATTTAGCACCAAGTTCGTTTCTTCACACCTTACCAATACTTTATCCAGATTTTCCAAGAAATCATCAAATGAATCCCCGACTACCGAGAAATCATCCATGAAGACTTCAAGATAGTATTCTACCATATCCGTAAAGATCGTCATCATACACCGTTGAAAAGTCGTCGGTGCATTGCATATGCCAAAGCCATCCGCTTGAAAGCGAAAGTGACATAGGGACAAGTGAAAGTTATTTTCTCTTGATCTTCCGGGGCTATAAGGATTTGGTTGTAGCCCGAATATCCATCTAGAAAGCAATAGAAAGCACCGCCGGCCAACCTATCAAGCATTTAGTCAAGGAAGGGGAGTGGAAAATGGTCTTTCCTTATGACTTTGTTTAGCTTCCGATAGTCCATACACACTCTCCACTCGGTCACCATTGTCGTGGGAATTAACTCGTTCTTGTCATTGGTAACCACTGTTATACCCCCTTTTTCGGGACACATTGCACCACAGAAGTCCACGAACTATCGGAAATAGGTTAGACCACCCCGGCATCCAACCACTTGATAATCTCCTTTTTGACCACGTGTTGCATGGCTTCATTGAGTCTCATTTGACATTCAATGGAGGGTTTGGCATCTTCCTCCAAGTTAATATTGTGCATGAAAAATGTGGGGCTTATTCCCCGAATGTCCGTCAAAGTCCACCCAATAGCTTTCTTCCTCTTGTGGAGCACCGCCAATGTAGAGCCAACCTGCACGTTAGTCAAACAAGAGGAAAGAAAATCGGTAAAGTAGAACAAGGCCCAAGGAATTCATACCTGAGATGTGGAGGCAATGGCTTCAACTCCAAGATAGGAGGCTCTTCAATTGAAGGCTTTGTAGGAGAAGTTTTCCTATTTTCAAGATCCACTGAAAGTTTTCGGGGTGCATAGTTGTACGACCACATTTCTTGCAAAGAATTCACACATTCTATGAAGACATCCATCTCGTCATCAAAGTTGAGCAAGATAGCCTCCAACATATCACCCACATTAATCGTGGCACTTGTATCATCAATAATCACATCGGTCACCAGGTCCACGAATGAACACACTTCATTGCTATTCGGTCGCCTCATAGAGTTGCACACGTGGAACACCGCCTTTTCATCACCCACCCGGAATGTGAGTTCTTCGGCTTCCACATCAACAAGAGCCTTCCCTGTAGCAAGGAAAGGTATTCCAAGAATAATAGGCACCTCATATTCCACTTCACAATCAAGAATAACAAAATTCGCCGGGAGAATGAACTTATCAACACGAACCAATACATCTTCAATCACTCCCAACAGTCTCTTCATTGTACGATCGGCCATTTATAATCTCATAGATGTGGGTCTTGGTTGCCCAATTCCCAAGGTCTTGAAAACCGAATAGGGCATCAAACTGATACTCGCCCCAAGATCATAAAGAGCTTTGGCAAACTTGGCACTTCCAATGGTACAAGGGATTGTGAAATCACCAAGATCTTCCAATTTAGGAGCCATCGAATGCACAATTGCACTCAGTTGATGAGTGACTTTGATAATTTCAAAATTCATCGACCGCTTCTTTGTAACCAAATCCTTCATAAACTTTGTTTGCATAAGTGGACATTTGCTCCAAGGCTTCAACTAATGGCATATTTATCGAGAGACTCTTCATCATGTCAATGAAATTTTTGAATTGGTTCTCGCCATTTTGCAAGCCTTTGAGGATATGGAGGAGGTGTCTTAGGCAATGGTGCTTTAGCCTTTTGCACTACCGGTTCCAGTATGTCAATCACATGCTCCTTAGATGGTTCACTTCCTCTTGAGTCTCTTCTACTGTGTCATCAATATCAATCTGCACGTCATCATTTGCTTGCACGACATTTTTTGGGATCTCCTCTTCTTCTACCACTTGTTCATCATCCACAAGTTGCCTTCGACTTAAGGTCCCACCTCTTCCACTTCTTGTAGTGACGGCCATGGCATGCCCTGTATTGTTCCCACCCTTCGGGTTCACCACCGTATCACTTGGTAGAACCCCCTTAGGACGAGAATTTAAAGCTTAAGAGATTTGACCCATTTTCACTTCTAAGTTGCAGATCGATGTGTTGTGTGAGGCAAGTTGGGCATCGAAATCGGCATTCTTCTCCATCATGTTCTTGAACATGTTCTCAATACGGCTCATTTCATTTTTGGAAGAACTAGGACCATGGAAAGGATAAGGAGGTGGGTTTCTTGGTTGTTGATACATCGGGGGCCTTTGAGAACCCGACTCCCGATTTCCTTGAGTGTTATTCCACCCGCGTTGATTGTTGCCTCCCCTATTGCCTTGGTTATTATTGTTATGCCAATTCCCTTGATCGTTGTTGTTATTCCAACTGCTTTGATTGTTTCCACCTCTAATTACCTTGATTGTGAGAATTCCAATTGCCTTAATTATTTTGAGGTCTCCATTGTTGTTAGCTAGGGCCTTGGAAGTTGTTTCTTTGCCCTTGAAAGTTGTTCACATATTGGACCTTTTCTTCTTGGTCATTGTAAGAGTCATCTTGATCAAATCCACTATCATCTTTGCACAAAATTGTCCACTCGTTGTTGCACTTGTGGACTTCTTGTTCTTCGCTTGTTCACCATCATACTTACTCCCTCCAGTGCATTGACTTGCCTCGGGTTTTGCACTTGTTGAAGTTGAGCCTTTGCCAATTGGTTCATGGTGGTAGTCAAGTCGGCTATGGCTTGTCCATGATCATGCAACTCTTTGTGAAGAAGAATCACATTGGGATCACCTTGTGGGACATTAGCCCGAGATTGCCACACCGATGAAGTATCCGCTATCTCATCCAAGATATCACATGCCTCCGCATACGCGTCGTCATGAAGTTTCCACCTGCCAATTGATTCACTACACATTAGTTGGTGGTATTGATCCCCCGATAGAAAGTTTGTTAAATCATGTTCTCCGTCATATCGTTGTTGGGGCACTCTTTCACCATTGTTCTATACCTTCCCATATCTCGTGTAGTGGTTCATTGGACTCTTGTTTGAATGCTAGAATTTCATCCCGAAGAATAGCCATGTGCGCAGGAGAGGAGTACTTCGAAATAAATTTCTCCACTAATTTATCCCAAGTATGGATGGAATGATTTGGCAAACGTTCCAACCAATCTAAAGCTTTCCCCCGTAGAGAGAAGGGAAAAAGCCTTAGCCTCAAAGCATTCTCGGAGACATTTGTTTATTTGCTCCCCAACACGTATTGACGAATGCCTTCAAGTGTTTATATGCATTTTGACTTGTGCACCAGTGAAAAACCCTCATTGCTCAAGCAAAGTGAGCATCACGTTGGTTATTTGGAAGTTGCCCGCCCTAATACGGGGAGGGACTATAGCACGTGCATACCCTTCATTCGGCAACACTCGGTGTGGAGATGCTCGTGATGGGAGTGGGGGTGGAACGGGAACATTGTCTTGCTTAGTCCCGAAGAGAGAAAAGTTGAACTTCTCCTCTATTTTAAAATAAAGGACTTGGAACCGGATTGTGGTTCGCTTGAGGTTCAAGAGGGACCTCATCCATTTGATCATCCTCCACGTCCATATCCCCCAAAGCTACGTTTCCGAGCTCGTTGTTTTCCATAATTGCACCTACAATATTCACACGTTAGTAACAAAGAAGGAAAAGAAGATATCCCAAAAAATACACCTAAATATATAGCTAACACCGGTTTTTAGCTCTCTGGCAATGGCGCCAAAAATTGATCTCGTCTAATTTCACTCCTCTATTTGAGGTTATGAAGACGGTCGATGCAATAGTAATACCCAACAAGAGTCGGGGTCGAATTCTGCAGGGAGCTATATGTATGAAAGTTAGTAGTATATATCTTAGCGTGTGATTTGTATATCTAAATTTGCACTTCCGCAAAAATTGGTTATTTTAAAGTTGAAACTAAACTACAATTGCAATTTAAGAAATAAAACAAGAAGATTGCTTTTGTTGTTTTTCAAATGTCGTAAAAGGCCTAGGGGTATGACCCTCGCCTAGGCGTTTGCCTAACGGGTTGTAAACTTTAAAACTCGTTTTATTGGTTGGGGTGTATTATAGCTATCAAAACTCGATTACCCACTCAATCCCTCTCGGTCAGAGAGAGATTTTACCCAATTTAGCTTTCTCAAGTCCAAATGGATATTGAACAAAACGGTTGATAAAATGCTCAAGTCGGATTTTACTATCTCTAGTTTCAACCCTTTAATTGAGTTTATCAATCTCTCGATTGACCCAATTTCTTGCTAGCCAAGTTTTCCTAGACTAAGTCTCTCTTTCTCAAGTAGAGACCAAGTCAAATAGGCATGAACTAATGTTTGAAACCATTAATTCGTCAAATAAAAGCAAGAACAAGGCTAAATAATAAACACTCAACCATAAACAAGCAATAAATCAAACAACCATTAAGTTTACACACTAGGGTTGGGTCACAAACCTAGTAAAAATCATGCTACCCATGCTTGAAATTGAAGAAAAAGAAGAAGAAATGATAATTAAACTCATATTGCAAGATTGAAATGATAAAATCTATGTTAAAATAGCTCAAAATATGAAAAACTACTAAAAGAAGTAAAGAGAAACGGCTACTGTAGCTGCTGATATCGAAAGTTGACCTAAAAATATGAAACTTGTCTATTTATACAGGGCTGGAAATTTCGGACAAAATGCCCTTTCGGAGGTTCCGCGGCGCACAATTCCATGTGCAATTCGCACTTTTCTTCAGCTTGACAGGATTGGAAATCTGCAGCCGCATAATTCTGAACTGCGGTTGCACTGCTCTTTTTGCGGTCTGCAGAATTGTGATTGCAGCCGCACCTTGCTCTTCTGCGGTCCGCAGAATTGTGACTACAGCCTCACCTTGCTCTTCTGCGATTCGCACAATTGTTTTTGCGGCCGCATAGTTCTTCTTCTACGCCCGCACTATTAGTTTGCAGTCCGCACTTCTGGGAGACTTGGAATGCATCTTCTCTAAACTTTGCTTCTGGCTCAGCTTTTGCGGCCGTACAATTCATGTGCGGACCACACTTTGCACCAATCTCTGATAGAAATTCCTTCATAACCTGCAGCCGCAGATGATATTCTGCAGTCCGCACAACTGAGCTTTTGTGCCTTTTCCTTGAGTTCAGATTACTCCTTCTTGAGTTGGATTTCATCTCGGGGAATTATCTTCCAATATTCCTGCAATTAAGCAAATTTCATCAGTTTTTGGGAAGACCATTAAATGCTTTTGGACTAAAACTAAAGCTAAAAGGAGTTAATAAGTAGTCAAAATCTCCACTTATCACTTATCAGTAAGTATGGTTCCAGGTGTCCCATGTAGACTATGTATTCTTTTCCAAAACACCGCTGCTACTGTTGTTGCTGTATAAGGATGTATTAGAGCAATAAAATGAGCATATTTGGTGAACCTATCCACCACCACCAATATCACTTCCTTATTCTTGGATTTGGGCAGTCCTTCTATGAAATCCATGCCAATATGGCTCAATGCTTGATTGGGAATGGGAAGGGGTTGTAGGAGGCCAGGGTAAGCTACATTGTCATCCTTACTTCTGTGACACACATCACAACTAGACACATAATCAATCACCATTTGCTTTATTTTTGGCCAAGTGAAAAGTTGAGCTAGTCTTTTAAGGGTGCCCAGCTGCCCAGAATTCCCTCCACTGGGAGAATCATGGAAGGAGGCAATCAACTGATGCCTGAGGTTACCTTTTTCGATACACCTTCCTTTTTTTTTTTGAGAATTCTAGCTGAGTAATGCCAAACTCTAGGACCTTGCAAGTCTATGGAGAATTGTAGGATTATTTCATGTACCTGAGAGTCCCTTTCATAGCTGCAGTCACTTCATGCATTCAAGTGGGAATGGAAGATTTGATGGCTAAAACCTAGCCTGAACTTTGGCTTGGTTGACTGTTCAGTCCTTCTTGCTGTCTAGAAAATGCATCAGCAACTCTATTCTCAGCTCCCTTTTTGTATTGCACTTCATAATCAAGCCCAAGAATTTTTGTTAAGCCCTTCTGTTGGATAGCTGAAGTTACTTTTTGCTCTAAAAGATACTTCAAACTGTGATGATCTGTCCTAACTACAAAATGTTTGGACTGCAAATAGTGCCTCCATTTATCCACAATACTCAATAAGGCCATGTATTCCTTCTCATAAATGGACTTTCCCCTATGTTTCTGAGCCAAAACCTTGCTAAAATAAGCCACTGGTTTACCCTCTTGCATAAGTACAGCTCCAATTCCCCCATGGCTAGCATCAGTTTCTACCACAAACTTCTGAGTATAGTTAGGTAATACAAGCACTAGGGTTGAGGACATAGCAGTCTTGAGAGCTGAAAAGGCCAATTCAGCCTCTAGATTCCACTTAAAGGTATCCTTTTTGAGCAAATCAGTTAGGGGTTTACATATGGTTCCACAGTTTGCCACATATTTTCTATAGTAGCCAGTTAGCCCCAGAAATCCTCTGAGAGCCCTAAGGGAGCTTAGTCTTGGCCAATCTACAATTGCCTGAATTTTATTAGGATCAGTAGAGACTCCTTCCTTTGTAATGACATGGCCTAGGTATTCCACTTGTGCTTGTCCAAAGGAACAGTTGGACTTCTTAGCAAACAAGGTACGCTCCCTCAATATGTCAAACACAACCGTCAAATGTTTTACATGATCCTCCAAGTTCAAGCTATAGATGAGTATGTCATCAAAGAAAACTAAGACAAACTTTCTCAAATAAGGTTGGAAAACCTGGTTCATTAGGGCCTGAAAAGTTGCTGGAGCATTTGTGAGCCCAAAGGGAATTACTCTGAACTCATAATGTCGCATGTGGGTTCTGAATGCAGTCTTGTGAACATCTTCCACCTTCATCCTGATCTGATGGTATCCAGCTCTGAGATCTACCTAAGAAAAAATTGTAGATCCATGAAGTTCATCCAGCAAATCATCCACAATAGGGATGGGGTGTTTGTCCTTAATAGTAATGTCATTCAATCCCTATAATCCACACAGAATCTCCAAGTGCCATCTTTCTTCTTGACTAGCAAGGCAGGTGAGGAAAAGGGAGACTGACTTTGTTGAATGATGCCACTACCTAGCATCTCCTTCACCTGTTTTTCTAGCTCATCCTTCTGGTGGTAATTGGATTAATAAGGCCTCAGGCTAACCCATAAGCTTCCAGGATTAAGAGGAATGGCATGGTCCAAAGCTCTGACTGGAGGTAAGGATTTTGGTTTTGCAAACACATCCGCATATTGATTCAACACCTCCTGAATAGCTTCATCAATCTGCTCCTGATCATTTTGCACCTCAACACTCATTATGAACAAGTGAGCTAGGAGAGCTTGCCCTTTCTTCAGCACCTTATCCATTGATCTACTAGTCATCATGCTTAATCTACCTTCCTATGTAATGCCATGCAGCACCAGTTTGTTGTTCTTCCTGCCAATAGTAAGATACTTCTTTTCATGATCAAATTTGGTGACATACTTGTCATCAACTACTGTCACCGTCACTGGTGGACAAAAACTAGCTTGATAGTCAGTATCCTTCACAGTATGCTCATCTATGAAACTATGTGTGCTCCCTGAGTCAATCATCACTGTTATCTGCCTTTTCTTCACAGCCATCCCTACCAAAATAGTATTTTCTCCTTGGTTATTGCTAGAGAGTGCATCCATACAGATGGCTTCCTGAATTCTTGTTCCACCCCTCCTTCAATAATCAAATCAGGTGGTATTGGTACTTCTGTAATCTCAGAGTCATCTAGTTGAGGTTCAGCTTCCACTTCTCCTTTGAGGCAATTCAATTGCCTTCTTTTACACTGGTGACCAGGGGCATATTTTTCCCCACATCTGTAATATAAGCGAGTGTTCTTCCTGTGCTCATATGCCTCAGGGCTAAGCCTAAATGCAGTAATCCTGTTTGCTGGCAGGTTTCTAGCTGTAGTTGTGTTATTCACGGTAGGAAGGCTCTTTGCATTAGCCTTCTCCTTTTTCTGTCCGGCTTCAATAGCTTTTTCCTGTAGCCTAGCTTGTTCAATAGCAAACTTCAATGTCCCAAGCTTGAACAACTTGACACCAAACTTGATTTCCTCCTTAAGAGCCCCTAGAAAATTGGATAGGAAGTGAGATTCATCCAGTTGAGGATTTCTAACAAGTATCTGAGCTTTGAGGTCTTCAAATTTACCTAGAAATTCATCCACAGTTCCCTCCTGAGAGAGTTTATTAAACTCCTCTACTACATCCTCGGCCAACACCAACCCAAACCTACTAACCAGTTCCTCGTTAAATTCAGCTCATACACTCTTTTACTCAATAACAAGGAATGATACCACAGCTCAGCTAGTCCATTCAAATAGAGAGCATCAGCTTCTACTTTTTTTATCTTCCTAAGTCTTATACAAATTGAAGTATCTCTCACATTTGCGGATCTATACCTTGGGTTCATGTCCTTCAAATCTGGGTAGTTCCCATTTAGGAGGTGGTATGGGCACATTCTGATGTTTGTTTTGCCTGTTTTCCAGAACTGGAATAGATAGTAATCCTCCTCCATTGTTTTGTCCTGCTGGAGCTCTTTCTAGTGTTGTCAACCTCTCGAGGATCAGCTCTAAAGTACCTTGAATCCCTGTTTGAGTATTTCGAAACTCCTCCTGGTTGTTCAACACATCAGCCAACAGTTCATCATGCCTAGCAAGCTTGTCATCCATCAGCTTCAAACAAGTTCCTTCTGTCATTCCTACCACACAGGTTGCAAAATCATTGCTCTGATACCAATTGTCAAGAGCCAACTATGAATCTACATTCAATTGCAAACTGGAATCGAAATAAACACTTTTTGTGGGACAATTTTCTGTATTTTATAAACTGAAAAACTAGACTGCAATTACAAGAGAAGAAATTTCAAAATTAAACTTAGGAAACATGGATATGAAGGTCGCCATCGCCACTAGGAATCTACAGAATTAGATGAGAAGAGAATTAGAGTGAGATGCGAGAGAGAACAGAAAGAGAGAGGAGGTCGAAAAGAAATGAGGGAGACTGAATTACCGAAAATTCGTTATCGTCTCTCTTCTGTCGTTGGAGTTTTATAACAACCTAACAACCTGCTGACATAGCACGATCGTGACCCTTCCTGCTCAATAGCAAACTTATAATTTCAGCCCTTCGTTTGAGTGAACTGAGCATTCCCTTACCTTCCGAAATTCAACTTCAAACCTCACTAACTACACTGTACTTGGTAATAAAAATTGGAACCTCTAGATCATAACACTGTATTGAACCTAAAATGCTAGGTCTGTTGCCAATCTTGCTTCAGGATGTTTATTAATTTATTTTACATAAAGACGCTAGTTAATCTTATTGTAGCGGTTGAGTGAACACGAAATTAAATTGATATAAGCCAGTTAAGACTAGCATGTTGAATATAAAGACTTTGGACGTTTCATTTTGGTGAGTTAATTTAGCAATAATTTGAAGAAAATTATTAGCACAAAAAAGGAATAAGCTTAACTCTACTATTATATTTCTAAAGGTTGATTCATCACCTGCTAAGAAAATTTTTGTGATGTTTCTCCACCTTTAGAATAAGTAAAAACAGACTGCCTCGACATACATCTACACAAGCAACCATCGTAGATACTTTAAGAAAAATTTACACTTGGTCGACCACAAGCTATTGAGATGGGCGGACTATGATTTAATCATCTTCCTCCATATCAATGACCATCCTCAGCCGCCTTCTCGATACAGTAGTACCAGGGGCTTCAAGTGAAGCATCATCATCTTCCAAATCAGTCAGTTCAGAATGTAATTTGTTACGCAGTTGCTGATCGGCCTGATTGACAGGCAGAACATCTTGGCCACTGCTAAAGTCAGTTGCTAGGTTTCCAGCATCAACATCATCGTCTGAGGCAGTATTATTAATTTCTGTACCCTCCTCCATTGCAGTAGCTTGATCAAGCTCTCCCCTTGAAATACCAAAGGTTAAGATCATTTTAGTTAAGTTGTCAATAACTCCAGTGCGAATGGATCTAAAATAATGACAGGCTTTTTTGCAGAAAATAAGTCCTAAGATGTAAATAACAAGAAAACTATTTTGATATCAGAAATGCTGTTGCTACAATCCAGCTGAGCCCAACGGAGAAAATATAAAGTAATTGCCAGACATTAATGGTCCCTAGATTGTATGTTATCAATTGACAATGCTTAAATATCAAGCTATATATGCCTGACGACGTCTCTTTATAATAAATTCAAACAGAAACAGCCTACCTTTTTGAGAAAGGTAACAATTCGTATATTGATGATACATCAGCACCAGGTTAGCGCTGATAACAGTATGTACAACTCGAAAAGAGCAAAAGAAGAGCACCTGATGTAACAGCTAACTACAAGCTACCTATAAAATCTATCAGGTCTCCCACCTCATTCAAAAATTCTTGTTTAGACCAAAAATAAAACAAGGAAAGACAATCCAGAAACAGTCTACTTCTACACTGTTGTGAATGTAGTTACATAGCAAAACTTGGTTTAAGAAAAATAACAGGAAGTAAGCGATAGGATTTAGGAAAGTGGAAGAGGATGGCGAAAAGAGCTCAGAAGCCTAAGAAAGATAGCATAGTAGTTTTGAAAATTCCTCCAGAAAGTAGAGAAAGATCCCAAAAAGAAATAGGAATGAGGTGAGTGACTTTATGAGAGGCACATACTCAATGGGAACAGAACAGGCATAGTAGTTTTGTAAAGTTCCTAGCAAATAGAAGGGGATCCAAATTGATAAAATAAGATAGGGCTCATCACGTGTCAAGAAAATAATCGAGACCGAAAGATATTGCAACAATCGTAGTATTTGATTTCAAGTAATATGAGTGTTACAATCTCTATGGATCCTCTGATTCTACTTTTCCAACATAAATTCAAGGGCTTTTGAGCTTGATCTTGAATTTGGATTTGATTTATCCGCCGCGAACACTTTGATTGTTGCCACGAATTTTATCACAAACAAGTAGCCTTGATCTTAAACGCCTTGTATTTGATTTGACTTCGTTCTTGATCTTGAATACTCGAAATTTGTGTTGAAGTGCTTGAATGCTTGAACACTTCGAAGTTTTCAGAGAATTGTGGCCTTTGATCACGAGCTCCCTTGTGTCTTCTTGTTATAACTTCTAGTCCCCTTTCTGAACTATAAAGACCCCTATTTATCATTGTAGGAGGAAAGAGTTGTGATGAGAACAAACTCTCTCCGACCAATCAGATTAAAGAGTGATAAGGCCCCATTTGATAGGTCAGAACATGTCACTTGCACACGTGGCGTGACTTCAATGGCCTTTTAATTTGACTTAGCATGCCTTGTCATTTTGACATGTGGCACAATCCTATTGGTTCTTCTGTTTGACTTGGCGTGCCACGTCATTTGACACGTGGCACCAAATTGGACCTCTAGGAAGATATCATCTTAGACTTTAATGAAGTTGGCTCATCACTTTAGCTCAATGAACTTGGACTAATTTATTAAGTCCATCTATATCGGACTTATATAATTATATTAGCCTAATAAATTTATTTGAACTTATAAATCTTGAATTTAAAATATAGTCCAAATTATTTTATTGAATTTAAATTCAATAAAATTTAAATGCTTACAAATGCCCCCTACTTCAAGACTAGTCTGAGTAAAGAATTATTGGATTCCTGAGAGACTAGTTTTGAAGTATTGGCGGACATAATTTTGTTATTTAGTCCTTGTATGCTTTGGTAGTATAGTCTAGGAGACATCATGTCTGAAACTTTAATATGATGTCTTTGCAAGCTTTTTGGCAAACTGAGATAGCACGTAAACTCCAAATATGTTTTAACTTTCCATTTTGGTGTTACTTCTTGTACTTTAAATTCAAAACAGTTAGACCCGTATGACTAGTAAACTTGTGGGATTTGCTCTTCACTCTTTTGAATTCAAATATGTTTAACTAAGAATATACCTCCACTTAAAGGAAAAATCCTTGTTTTTAGCAAAAGTTTCACCGCCACTACAAATTGAATCCTTCTCGGAGTCTGATTAGAGTATCATCCCACATCGGCAATTCACATTTAGCAGCCCCTTTGAGATCTATATAAACCCATGCTCATATGTTTATTAAGCATCAATTGCAATTTTCAAACTTGCTCGAATTCGTATCTGACAGGTAAAAACATTTTTTCTTCTTTTTTCTTTTTTTGCGTTTTTGTCTCTCTTTTTCTTGTAAGTCAAACAAGAAGGATAAATCCATGACGACATGTAGATGATCAAATTCACAACAACATATAAGAAGATAGATCCCTCGCAACATATATAGACAGACAAATCCACATTGCCATGTAGACGATACGGACAAATCTCCATCACCATATAGACGGATAAATCCACATTACCATATAGACAGGCAAATCCACATCACTATATAGACAGACATATATTGAAGGACAAATCCATAAAGAGGCCAACTTAAGGTGCAAAGTGACTTAAATGTCCACCTTAAGATTGGAAAATTATGATTCATTTTAAGGACAAACCCACGAAGAGGCCAATTTAAGGTGCAAAGGGACTTACATGTCCACCTTAAGATTGGAAAGTTATAGTTCCTTTTAAGGACAAACCACGAAGAAGCAAACTTAAAGTGCAAAGGGACTTAAATGTCCACCTTAAGATTGGAAAATTAAAGAGCTTCAACTCGAAGACTTGGTGGCCTTGACGACATCGACTTTAACACTTGGTAAACTTTGAAGATTTGACAGACTTTGCAGACTTCAACTTGAAGAGTGATGGACTTTTAAACTTCAACTTGAAAAATTAGCAGACTTGAAGACTTCAACTTGAAGATTTGGAGGGCTTAAATAATTCAACTTGAAGACCGGCAAATTTGAAGACTTCAACTTGAAGACCGAAGGATGGAGGGCTTAAATATTTCAACTTGAAGAGCGGCAAACTTGAAGAGCATCGGACTTAAAAATTTGGTCAACATAAAGACATAGTGAATCTCCGGGCTTCAATGTAAATACTTAGTAGCCCCCTAAAAGACTATAACCATTCCATCGAAAATACCAATTTACCATAAAGGCTTGCCCACTTAAATCATATGGGATCCAAAGTTCAATAGAAGAATGATATCTCAACTCGATTTTCAAGTGATGATTGAATGGATTACATTCCATCATACTTCATTCGAACAATGATTGGGGCACTATGTATTTTTTGAACTTATGCGACTTAACTTAAAATGAAACTCTAAGCCGCCTACATACCTCGGTGAAGAGGATCAAGTCATACCATAGTTCAGAATGGGTGATTTTTTTTTTTTTTTATGTCCTAACTTTTGCCTAGGTCGCCTTTTTCGAGGTTTTCAACCTATCGGACCTTTTTCTTTTGTGGTACCAAATTGGGCCTATAGGAAGATGTCATCTTGGACTTAATGAAGTTGGCTCATCACTTTAGCCCAATGAACTTGGACTAATTTATTAAGTCCATCTATATCGGACTTATATAATTATATCAGCCCAATAAATTTATTTGGACTAATATATCTTGAATTTAAAATATAGTCCAAATTATTTCATTGACTTTAAATTCAATAAATTTAAATGCTTACAACTATATAAGATGCTCATACTAATGGCAGACAACTGCACTATCAACCGTGCTGCCGGAAAAGGTGACATCAATAAAAACATAGCTACAGTTTACCTCTCTGAGTCATAGGTATCTTTGTCTTCAATGTCACTTTCGCTGCAGATCTTCTTTGAATTTACAATTAGCTCGGCCTCACGCTGTGGAACAGCTTTTTGAGTTTTTCTGCATCAAATAACATTAAAATTCATTGCGATATTTATAGTAATTTTACTACTGAAAGAAAGACTGAAATGTAATTTTGGGATGCCTCATAAACTAACTCAGTGAAAATCTACAGTCTACACAAGATTTCGTAATTCAATGACAAAGTCAGTTCATGTAAAGAAACCCAAACTTGCCCAATGATAATACCTCCTTCCTGTCCTAAAGAACTAGAAACTTGTGGAGCATGACTTTAAGTTTGACCAACAACAGTAGCTCCTTGCTGTCCTGAAGAACTAGAAGGATGTGGAGCATGACCTTTAGCTTAGACCACATTCAAGCTTTAAGTCAATGAATAGGACAAGTTAAATAGGTAATTTTGATGCTTTGACAGAATAAAAAGACTTTGGTGGTTGGTGAAGATCGTGATTCGAAGAAACTATGGACCTGAGACAACCGCATGAAGGAACCGTTGCAGTAATTACACTGTAAACACTTTCCTTGTATATTAACCTGGCCATTCAGAAACTGTGCTCCAACAACCAATGCAGTACACCTCCCTACTTGACTTTTTCACCTTTACGGATTGTAAATAAATGGACCAGCCAATCAGCATACATTCATGCAACTTTGGTTGGATATTTCTATCAAAAGTTAAACAGAACTTCTAAAGTGCCTTAGAGGTTTGACCCACTGCTATCTTCACTTAATAATTAAGGATTGTGTTATCTTTTATAAGCTACATACACTTAAACATAAATCAGAATAAATTCACCATCTAAAGCTGTAAGAAAGGGAGAAGGATGTCCACAAAGACTCTGTTCGTTGATTCTCAGAGAACAAATAACATGTTCAAAGTCATTTAACAATGATGTCTTCATAAGGGTAGGAGGAGGAGGAGAAGGCATATGAAAGCATACGTCAATAGCGAGGTCAGCAATTCATCGTCAGACTCATCTTCTGATGATTTCTGGCTCTCTCTTCTTTCAGAAGTGCTATCTTTTCCCTGATATTTGCTCCTGAAACTCCATAAAACAATGAAAGCCCTTATCAAGTATTTGGTGCAGTGTTATCAAAAGCGAAAAGCGCAAAAAACTCTAAGGTCTATTGGGGCTTTAAGCGCAAAGCGCAAATAAAACGTGGGCTTTGATGAAGAAAGGCGCAAATAGAGAAAAACTATAAATATGTATGTGTAGTTCAAGACTAATATCCATAAGCATGATTACCAAATATATGGACAAAGAAACTGAAGAAAATTTACGACAAAGTGATTTACAAATTGTTTAGTCTCGCCTCTTTAAGACTACGCTCATTGGCAAGGAAAAGTATGCCTTAGAGCCTTTATGACAACATTGAAGTGCCCACTAAGCGAGACGAAGCGCTCAACATGTTTTGAGACTCGCTTCAGGGCTTAAGCGCGCTTTAAGCGCTCCTTTGATAACACTGATTTGGTGGGAGCACAGTAATTTCAATGTGCTTACCATTCATTCAAAACATTTCTCTTCGCAAGATGGATGATAATGTCATTCATTGCTAAGATTATAGTGCTTTTTATCTTCATCTTACATGCCATTCAGTAACATCACAACCCAACTCAGGATGAGAGAAGGAAGGAGTATCATTAGAGTATCTTTTGCCACTATTTTTCAAATTTTTTGCTGAAACAGGAACAAGAACAAAGAGCACAAGTAATAGCATCTGCAAACTTAATCGTACCTTCTTCTCATTGATAACAAAGTCTCATCATCAGAGTTGTCTGAACCTTCTTTAGAAGCGTCACTTGCTTCAACCATCAATTGCAGGTTGGTTTCTAACCTTTTCTTTTTGGGGACATACAGGCCAAGTTGCTTAAGTTTTCGTGAAATCTTAGCTGCAGATAAAGTTCCCTCAGAATCAAGTGCATTGGCAATCATGTGGCTGCACCTCTTGTGATCTTTAAACCTTTCATAGTAAAACCACATCATATTATTAGCCTAGACATAAGGAACAGATTTATGAAAGCAAATGTCTCACAAAAAAAATCACTTTCTTATTTATAGAACTCACTGCTCGAACAAATCTTTAATCTTCTGTTCCTGCTCCTGACTAAGTGCCTGCACTCTCTTTCTAGTGTGCCTGAGAATGAACAGCAAGAATATTTAAATCATGTTCATGAAAAACATATAACAACAATTGATTTAAACACACTTACAGATGCCTTCTCTGTGAAGTACCCTCTTCTAGTATATCTGAATTTTGAAGTCTGATCTCACTTTCTAGATCTTTTTCTTCATTCCCACGTTTGTCCGGAGCACTAGCATATACTGTCTTTTTCTTCCGTGGGATTCTGTATCCTAACTGTTTAAGCGTCCTGGAAATTTGGAGAGGTGAAATCTTTCCATCTGGATCAACAGCTTCCGCAATGAGATCACAACAATTTTGATTATCTTTATAACTGGAAATCAAACAAAAAAATAATTCAGATGCTTCAGAACAAAGAGTGGAACCAATATAGAATATTCATTGAAAGAAGGATTGAAATGGCAGTTTGCAGTTTTCATTGTTTGAGTTAAATGTTTTGGTTGCTGTTGTATCCTTTATAACGAAACATGCAGTCACTGCTAATAATAGAAGTGTGCCAGGTCTGTTTCTCACTGAGGAGATTGGTAGACCTCGTAAAGTTAACGGAGGGGGAAGTGGTCCTCCAAAGATAAGCTCTAATGCAATTTCACAACCAATTGCTTTGGGATGGTGTTGCTCGAGGAAAGACAAAGGTAAGCTGGAGATAGCAATACTTATTCTAAAAGATCAAAATTTGGCAACATCTGAGGTATATTTAGAGCATAGAGAACATCATTAACAGAAGACATTTATAGAATAGTCAGGAAGAAAGTAAGAAAAGGATCATCATTTGTGAGACAATATGAGTAGATAGTAGAATACAACATTTACAAACTTAGCTCTTCTCTTGAGCTTATGTTTACAACTAACGATATGTGTAGGCATGCCACCCTTCAGACATGATTATTACTCCATAATTCCCAGTTCTATGGCCTAATTTAACTTAGCACAAACACTTCCAAAAGAGATTCAACCAGTTACGGGGCAACCGAACTTGGGAGCTAATCTGGTACACTCGAGGTAAGTGCACACTTCTACTTTATCATTGGTAGGATTAAGAGGGTTTCAAACATGCAAATAATGAAATTATATATATGTACCTCTCAAAGAGTTGCTCGACTTTCTGTCGTAACTCATCATTAAGAGCTTGTAGTTTTCGTCTTTTAGGTTCCGTTTGAGACTCTTGTTCAGCCGACTGCTCCTGTCTGCAATAAGAAAAACAATGAAGATGGCTAAACTGGGAAATCAAGAAGAGAAAAAAAGCATGAATGAGGATCATACTTTTCCAAATGTCGCTTCTGATTCATCACATCATTTCCACCATTTGAAATTGATGTCGGGCTTTTCTCTCTCTCTAGCAAATTTTGGTTACTCCTATTTGTGACCTCTGTGTTGTTTCTGCGAACAGCATTAAATTAAAAGATTCTGTGGGAGGAAAAAGGTTGATTTGGCTCTTTATCTTACCAATAAAAGATCTACAACACTGTCAAATGCTATTTGAACTTTCTTTTAGTAAGAATGATCAATGTTAGAAAAAGAGAATATCTCCAAATTTAGAAGTCAAAAAATTGATGAGCCGAAAACTTGGATTAAGTTTATGAGGTCTGTCACCAAAATAAATTCAGTCTAAATAATACAGAATTCAACATATGACATTCTTGGTTTCTTTGATTCAAGCACTATGGAATTCAGCAAACCACAATAGCACCCTTCCAGTATTAGTGCAAACATCTTACCTGACAGCCTCTGAAAAGCGTAATGGAAAATCAGCTTCATCATCACCAAGGGCATCAGCTATACTTCGGTGGATCCATCCATTTGCTTCAGATGAGCCAATTTCACCAGTCATGGAAACACCTGAACTATTTTTACCATGTTTCTTAAATTGAGATAGCTCCTGTAGCATGGAATCACAATTGAGATAATGACACTCTCTACGTGATTTCCAGAAGAGAACCTCTATGAAAAGTAGGGGATTACTCTTCATTTTGCGCAACATTCTCCTTACTAAGTTTGTCAAAAAGAAGACAATGTTCTCATATTCTCTGCAAGGCCTTGACTTCTGCTCCTCTAGAATGTCATAGAATGTGGTGAGGAGAGATAGCTGTATATCAAGCAGAAAATATTAAAATGAGATCTGCTACTTAAGCTTCACATTAATCTTGTTTCAGATAGAAACATACAATTTTCAATAAATTACCTGGTATAGCATGGGAGAAAGTTCGAGATCATCACATAGTTTTTGTAATATGCATATCACAAAGTTATTTGTAATAATGGAGTTGCTCTTGTAATACTTTAGCAACCAACAGAGGTTTTGAATGGTGGAGTTGTTTGCAAGAGCAGAGATCAAGGCAGATATCTTGAGATCATCTTCCGCAGTTAACACATTTTCATCACCAGAAGAATCATCCCTGCCTTGATCATACTCGTCGTTAACATCATTAGAAAGTTTTTGTTGTGTCTCCGGCACAGAGTTCTGGTGTCTTCCTGATTTAGTTTCAAGAGATACAGGATGATTAACCTTATCTAGGACTGTGATATCTTCCTCTCCCTTTCCACCTGCATGAAGATTATTTGACATTTCACATCCAGAGCCTGCAGCATCATTGTGAGCTGTATCAGTCCTCTCAACCATTTGATCTCCGTTCGCCGTGGTACAACCCATGTGTTCATCAACCTTATTGGAGTCTATGGCATCTTCTCCATTGTGAGCCAATCCGGTATCTCTAGATTCATGACTAGAGCCGCCAAAACCTATCCCAAAGGAAGCTGAATCTCTAGTCATTTCATCATTATCCTTCTTGCCATCTGTAACTGTTGTCTTCGGTCGTTTCTTCCTCAACTTTTTGGAAATCTACACAAAAATAAATCCTTTTTAATCAGTAGATGTCAGTTGCTGAAGCAAAAAAATTGTCTTCGGATAAACCATATATTTAGCATCTATAGAACTTAAAGCACTAATGAGATATAGATCCTGCTGTGGCACACCGAGCCAAACTTGTGCACTTCTTCTGGGATAGCAAGAAAACAAACATGATTCTTCATATATATCATTTCCTATTGTTTTGGTAGGATGATGGGGGAATGAGGTTGGGGAAACAATCACTCCTTACATGAGAGAGTAACTCAAAATAAGGACACATGTCGAATGTTCTCTATTTCATTCGCTTTTGGTGACATCACTACTGCAGATACATAACTTTTCGACTAAACTCAGGTTCAGTATTTTGACACAACGTAGCTAACATAATTCTTTGTAATGCTCCTTTGAGCGCAAAAGAACTGAGATTCATAATATGCCTTCAATTATGCTCCCAAATAATTCATCCCCACAAAGTGTGGGCTACTAATTTAAGAATTTCCTTAAGCTAAAGGACCAGTATTTTTCACTCAGTAAAGCTAAAGTACCATTGCGAGCATATTAACACTGGTTAACAATAGAAATTTCTGAGACTAATAGTAGAAAAATCATCATTGATCTCTCTTATATCTCCCACTTGCCCAGTATAAATAAATTGATAAATACACACTTGTTTTATATATATATATATATATTCCAAATCCAACTTGAGACATTCAGGTCTAGAGTGAAAGCCAGAGATGCACCATCCAAAAAACAATTGAAACTATTTTAGTTCATCTAGCTTCCATTCAAAAAGAGTGGACAACATGAATTGGTAATAGTCTAGAACCTAAATGCCACACCTCTCCAGAACTCCAAATTTACCCCACAAACCTTCTCTCTCACTCTCTAGACACACAAGTCAAAATCTATCACATAAAGATAAAAGAACGGTTTTGCTTTCGATATAGAAAAGATGGGTCAAGGTTGCTGCTATCTTTTTGTGGTTCACTTCTACCTTTACTGCAGAATGTAGATCTGACTAAATGAGCATTCATACGATCTCTCTCAAATCCAAACAAGGCTTTTTTCCTCCGATTAAGTTTTTCACTTCATAGAAACATCTACTTAGTAAGTATCTGCTGGAGAATATGAGCATTTGAAGTTTGATTACAGTAACAACATGCCCAGCATATTCCAATATATGGGGTCAGGGGAGGATAGTGTGTATGAAGAACTTACCCCTACCTTATGCAGGTAGAGAGGCTGAAGTTTGATTACAAGTGACTGAATCATTCAAGATACCAAATATAAAGGCCCTTAGAAATAAATACAATATTTATTTCTTGTAAGAAAATAATGAAAAATTAAAATACAAAAGTTATCAGGAAATACCCTTAACGAACCACGTGCTTGAAGGCTCTCCATCAGCTTTATAACTAAATTGATAATTTCTACCAAATCAGCAAGGTAACTGGCAATAATAGATTTGAAATATTAGCAAGAGAAAATTATATACGCTTCAAGGTTAAAGATCCTTTCTGGCCAATCACAAACAACATTGCATTAACCTGATAAATTGCAGGTAGTCAAAAAACAACAAATAGCGCATTTTGATTCATGCTGACGTGATTTCATGATTGGTGCAGTGGAATTTAGAACCCAACATAACAAACTTATCTCATAGACCCTTTGTCAAAACATAGTTTACAGTTTCTACGTACAGTTTTCTGCATTTAAGACAATCCTAGAATAAAGCTTTTCTGACATGGATCAAGAAACTTATAGTAGTTATCAACAAGAAATTATATTTTAAAGTTTACACTGTTATGAACGTACCCGATATTGCTTCACCAGAAGGTTAGAAATCAAAGCAAGTTTTTAAGCAGAGTCCAGCAAACAAATGCAGCATATTTTATCCACAGAGATGGCTTTACTATGGCAGTTGAATATATTAATTCAAAAAAAGAGTATCCTTCACCGCGTAACACCTATTAAGATCTTCAATGAGCTAATAAGCTGTCTATTTGCAGAAATTGGGTTCAACATCAAGCTAAGCTTTTCCACCTAATAAACTAATAGTTGATTTGTTCCTCATCCATAATTTAATACTGGATGTCACGAATGAACTTGGCTGAGGCATCACATTTACTGCATTCATTCAGCTTTTCTCCAATTTTCAGGAATGACATAGTTCATTAATACAGTTCATTTAAAAAAAAAACTTGTGAGCTAGAAGGGAGACCTTTTCGCTTGCTTATGGGTATCAAACGATTTGATCTGGTTCAAGAGAAACTGGGTCATCCCTTCATCAGTTTGATCATAGAATAACTTGTAAAGAAGAATTCGAGCTGTTTGATGCTCCTTGGAATCTTCAGGAGACTGATTAAGCACCATCTCCAGCATAAGAAGCTGCCAACCAAAAACAGTAGTCAGAGAAGGATCCCAAAGTTTGATTCATATCATAACACCCAACAGACTAGACCAATCCTTAAGCTGAAGCTGATATTGAAGCATAATAAATAACAGCTTTTTGGGTGGGAAACACTGGGTACTGCTAGAGGTGTGACAAATCTCATTTTATTTTGTTCTATGAATCCATCTCCTATAATATGCATATTAGACCTAGTTGACCATACAGGGGCATCTCATGCTTTTCTTCAACATTAAATGCTAAACTAAACCAAGAGGAAAGACCAAACTTTGAGGAAAGTCATGATCACCATAGTTTTTGTAAGAGATCCTGCCACATAGAGAAACTTGCGATCGTTTGTTTCCTTCAAGGTCTCAAGCGAATAACGCCATCTCAAAAGAACCAGCTGGAACATTGATTCATTTAATGACTCAGCAATAGGACCACATATACAACCTCTGAACAATGTGCTATCAGTTCTAGAATCCATCGGTTCTTGGGTATCAACTTCTTCGTTAGGCTGATCAAGTAAGAGAATCAAGAGAAGATTGAGATATGGGATGACAAGGATAAAACAAGGTAAATAGAAACTACTTACTGAAACTCCAACAAAAAAGAAAAGCATACAATTAGCTCAACAAAGAATTTTCCAAGAGCCAGTACCATTTACTATTACATATTAGCACTTCTCTATTTAGTGTCTCAACTCTAATGATCAGACACCAGATCTAAGTTGTTTCAATTAGATTCCCAATGTTCTGAGTATGAATATCTTACATCTCCACATTCTAGATAGCTTCATGTTTGGACATAGATCAGCAAACTAGTATTATCCAGAATGATGATTCTGATTCATGAAGCATGCTACAAATGAAAGAGGGGTCTACAAAAGTTGTTTAGCTGGTAAATGCGTATGCATCCTCTCTATAGCAAACATTAGCCGTTTACTACTCAGTCAAACTTCCCAATGCAAAAATTTTACTGCCTCATGATTTTATAAGTTCAACTCCTTATTGATTACAAACGATTAAATGAATTATTAAAAGTCACTAACTATTCAAAATCTGATCAACAACGTGAAAGGACTCAGGATCCACATTATAACTGTCCTAAATTCATTTTAACCCACTACAACATAATACTACGTATCCTGGGCCTAAATTCGCTGTTAGATGGATTTTCACCATCCAGTAACAAAAATATTTCCCTACTTGTTGACAAGTTGGAATGAAAAGCTGTTTAAACAGTCAGGCATCACTGGAGATCATAGAAAGCTGATCAGATGCTTCAAAAGGAAAATATTCCTCAGAGCAAGTAAGTGCAAACTTAATTATTTTCTATCAGTTTCTAGCAACTCCAGTTACTAATAAAGAGGGAGGATAAGAGGAACTGTATGGAGCACATTTACAGATATCCAGACACACCCAAACCATGTAACATCACTTGCACAGAACGTTGCTTACCTGATTCAAAAACTTGTGGTACTGAAAAGAAGTAACAAATTGAGCAACCTGAAAGAAAATAAGAATATCGCTATTCTGAATAGCATGATGTTCTTTTTCAATGTCATCACGAACTGATTGCATCAGGACTGTAGGGAGTTGAATTAGAACAGAAAAATGAGTAGTGCCATAAGAAAAAAAGAAGAAGCAAACAAAGCAAAAGCAGATGCATCATTTAAACACATATCTTACCGTTGTATCCCCCTCCTAGGAACTGGTTAATAAAATCATAAAGCAAATTTAGAATCTTGTTCTTGGTTGCTGGTAGTCTTCCTTGGTCCCACACAGTCCTTTTTGCCGGACCTCGGTGCTTCGTGTGAGCTATTATCAGGGGATCACGAGAAACAGAGCAAGGATTGCCCTTAATTAATGTTTTAGAACCATCCTGTTAAATTAAAAGGTCAACATTAATACTAGTACAAACTACCATTTATTCTATTACTAGTACACCATCAGTCCTAGTGTAGAAAATCGCATTTCTTTATTCAGGAGGATAAATTACCAGGGTAAACCGTGTAAAAGTTCCACTGAACTGAGAATAGCAACCCAGGTTACGTTGTCTGACAACTTTTCTCTTTTCACGTTCTTCTTCCATTATATCTTTGAGAGAGTTAATTGAAATATCACTATCTTCATCCACCTGATGAACAAAATCAACTTATGAATCAGAAACCAGAGAGGGAATGATGCAGGACAACCTGATCAAGCTACGTTCATGCCATCAATGTTGGATAAGACAAGACAAGGTGTTGGTTAGCCTTGGAGAAGAGCCAAGCGTCCATAAATCTTGCTATGGACGAATCTTGTATTGAAGATGTACATTTGTGTTTATGTTGTATTATTGTGTTACTGTAGAATATATTGATTCTTACTTAAGGGGTCCTGCGTGACTATTCTTTAAATTAGCCAAATTGTGGCTTTTTTGTTAGTTATTTGTTTCCTAGTTAATTTAGGTTAACTAGTTATTTTTTCTTAGTTGATTTAGATAAAGGCTCATTCTATATAAGCCTAAACACTTCATTATTTTTGGGACCTTACATTAATTTTACAAAGAAATTTCGGCCAAGCCTTTGTGCTTCCAAACGTGTGACTTTACTTGTCCAATTTTGGTGTGATTCAAAATTGAACTCGTTCCTTGTTTGATCGAACAATTTGCAAGACAATCGTTGTCTTGAGGGTCGTTCGTATAGTATAGGTACTTCTTGATTTCATCAAGAAGGTAAGTAGACTAGTTCCTACTTGTTGTCTTGATAATTCATAGAGCGTTTTGCTTCTATCTTTTGTTTTCTTGTTTCCGCGTTTAATATTGCATCAGTTGGTATCAGAGCTTGGAAAGGGTTTGTTCTTACAATCCGAATCCTGTTCTTCGTGCCTTAGTTTAGATTCTTTCTTTTCTTTTTGGTCACGTGTTTTTTTTTTTTTTTTTTTTTTTTTTTTTTTT